>CAKNET010000066.1:0-161343 GCA_930272545.1 Sphaerostilbella broomeana | reverse complement strand
TACATACATACATACATACATACATACATACATACATACATACATACATACATACATACATACATACATACATACATTATGTACCTTGATAATCGAAGTCCTTTTGGTGTTGTTCGCTTCAACAGACCTGATAATTAATCAATGCGGCTGGCGCAAGTGGGATGCGGCCGTGGTGGGTGGGATGATACCTGTAGGTGCCTGCAACCCACTGTTATACCCTGAAGGCGTTTCGCACTCCGAGCTCTGTCCCCACGCCTACTAACCAGTAGAGGATAGGCGGGCTGGTAGTGGCGGCGGGTGGCCACGAGGCGAGGAGAATGGAGGTGGGGTGGTCTCAATTTCAGTAGTATTATCTAAGCTGAGCGTCTACTATGTGTAGGTACATAATACGTCCTTCATGAATCCAATGCCTGGACACGGCTTAGCGCATCAACGTTTGAGACGATGATTGACAGCTCTTCTGACTCGTGGGAGAGAGAGTGCGATAACAGGTGCAAGTGCAAATCATCCAGCTAATCATCCAAGATTACAGAACATATTTGATACCCTCAGGGCTGGCTTCTTCGGACGCTGGCTGCCCCGCCACCCACATGTTCTTATGCCGAGGTTGGGCCCCCAGCCAGCAGAATTTTGTGCTCCCAGGGCTATCTATGGGTTGTCAACGGAGTATGGGAGGGAGGATTGGTCAAAAACGGATGGACGGTGATGAAAATCTCAATGCGCATTACGGAGTACATATGTGTGTGTGTGCATGGAGTTGTGGTCCCTCCAATACCAACCGTACGGATAGGCCAATATGGAGACTCAACTCCAAATATACCTACATTAGATTCGAGGAATTGACCAAGGCCTGCGATTGATAAAGACGCCGTGCCACAATGTTGGGAGCGCCAACCCAAGGGAGCGGAGCATCGTGATCCCCTCCACACCAGATTAGCAACCCCCCCCCCTTTCTCTCTCTGCACAGCGCAAAGAGTGGCACATGCGGTGTTTCCTTTGCGCATGGCAATGCTGTGATTTTAACACTGATCCTTTTGGCTGCTTCTTTTCAGGGAAGTGAGCTCAAGGAGCTCCTGCTGGCCCGTGACGACGAGCATATCGCTCGGCGGCATCTACCGAGATGTTCCTGAGACTGTTGGTCTTGTTCTATTTTTTGCTCACAAAAAAAGGCCTGGCTGCGCCTCATCGTCGATGTTCAAGTGTTGGGCGGCGACGGCTCAAAAGAAATTGCTTTCTTTTTCTCATGCAGCCCAGTGCGGGAGGATCTGGCTATTCTGGAGGGACGGGATCACGATAAGTGCTCGGACATTGCGTCAGCCACTGGTCCGGTTTCGGGTATTTTTTTTTTAAAAATAAAAAAAAAGAAAGAATAAAAGAAAAATAAAAGAAGGTTGAGTGAATAGCAGGGGATAGGGATCTAAGCCATCTATTTCGAATACTAGTAGAATACGCGTCGAAGAAACAAAATACGTGTATGCGGAATATATTAAAAAATAGAAAAGTTTATTCGTAGAATCCGCAGAAGTCGCCCGCTATCAAAATAACATGTCAGAGTACATTCAAAAGTACCGTGCTTGCGGAACCTGTTTCGGATACCGTCAATGAGCATATGGAAGGTATTCGCACCGCGGCCGCCATGTGCCGAAATACCTACTTAGATTGGCTTCGCTTACGGGGAATGAGGATTCAATAAAATCGCATCATTTTCTACCTGGTCAGCTGAATTGAATGAGGCTTTTTATTCATTTATGTTTATTTAAAAAAATGGTATTCCCAGCAATAATGCACTCCCTCGTGCCGCAGTATGTTAAATGGAGAGCAAACAACAGCTTCATATCCATCATGACCATCTCCTTCATCATACCTTCTGTCCCAGCAGGCAGCAGTAATTGAGACAATGCGAAAGCGCCTATTGATAGAGTGTCAGAGTGTCAGGCAACAGCATTTTTTTTTTTTTTTTTGGTCCTGTCTGCGTTTTACAACCACGCTGGACACGTTGGGCTGCAGATGATGATGCGGCGGGATGGGACATCAAACACAGCAGCAAGGGGGCCCATACAGGTCTCATCTGTTAGTGATCGCAGTGCTTTCTCACTGCATGGCACTAACACCAAGGAGGCAGCCCTGCACACCACCAGCTTGAGCACCCACCCACCCTAGTACCAGGTTCGCCTATCTCACCAATCAGATGTCGATCCATCGTTTCGACAGTGGTTTGGTGGGTGTGCGTGTGTGATGATCCAGGCCGCAGCCTTATCGTTCAGCATGTCTCACTTTCTCCCCCCTCTGTCTCTCTCTCCCTCTAATTTTTAAGGGTCGATAAACTTCACCGCGGAACGAGATAGTGACGGAACATGCCATCTTTATCAGCACAGCAAATATGTACAGACGAAGGATCGATTGCATCCGTTTACGTATGGACCATGATAAAGGGTGTTATCAAAGCCGAGATAGCCTCAATAACACCAAACACGTGACCCCAACACTAATCGTCCATGATGACAAATGATATCATCCCGCCCGCTGGTGCTTCCTGATTCTTGATTTCGTTGCGATGCCTTGGCGCCACTTCACAGACAGACAGACAGACAGAAAGACAGAATGAAGATGCAATGCCTCCGATCCGATGTCATGCCATTCGTGCGAGGCCAATCAAGGTCTTGCTGTGCATCACTAGCGAGCTGATACACACGGCGGGGTTTGACGACTTGAAATCATCTCTTCTGTCCCCAACCCAGCATCACCCCCTAATCTAATCAAAAGGCTATCATAGGGATGTACTCAGCCGTTGCCTGACCCGAGCGGGATCTACCACTTCAAGTTTTCCATCACCGCGCCATGATGATGTTGCCTGGTCTCCCTCGTTCTCACTGCCATCTCCAACACAATTTCCCTTCTCTTCGGCTTGCGTGGCCGAGTGCGCCCGAGCCACCCTCCACTTGTGTGCTCCCCCTCCATCGAACAGGGGTCTCAAGGACCTTTTGGCGGCGCCACTCGATGTTTCTAGGAAGTCGAGAGATCTAGGTGCATAAGCACAAATCTTCACATGTGGTCCAGCCTCTTAATCAACCTCGTGGCCCTGGTTGGCTTCCGCGAGTCTACTGCGATGTATCGGGAAAGCGAAGGCGATAAGTGTTGCCAGCCTGGGGCATGTTGCTCTGCAGGTCAATTGAGTTGGATCCATGGATGCAATGCCCCATAACTCGGTGAACAATCTAGCCTAGACATGAACAGCTACCATCCCTGGCCAAGACGTGAATGCGATCGGTGATAAAAGTCAACCAGACGATTAACTTCCCGTTTAATCTCGGCCTTAGTATGTGGCTACATACGATATGCTCGGGAACGGACAGGACCAAAATCTGTGCGCTTCCCTTTCGAATTACCAGTGGCCGCAATGTAGATAAACTGAAACGTCTTACAAGAAAGGCCAAGTTCTGTTGCACCAGATTTTCGGCCAATAGCTAGCACGTGGTACAACTGAGGCTGCAGTGCGATGCCTCATGTCTGCTTCAAGGTCGGCTGGACACAGATTCCCAAGTGTCCAACTGCCTGGGTTGCGAAAAGCAATGGCAAATTCCGTCTTCAACCCCTTTGGGTCGTGCGCGGCATCTCGCAATCCTGAAGCTGCCGGGTCTTGGCCTATCACGTACGCAGTGGCGGTCGCACCAACGTATTTGGCAGACGATGTTCCTAGGATTCGGAATCCTCTCTCCTTTAATCCCAATCTCTGCAAGTCGAGGCCCAAATATCAAAATCTTTCTGCTCGTCTGGATTAGAATTGGTGCGACTGAGGAGCCTCCCTCAAAACGCCTGCTGAATTCGACATTCCAAGCGGATAAATTGAAGGGTGCCACACCACTTAAAGCCAAGCCATCGATAACAGCTGCCACCAAATCAATTACATCCCTGCTGATAACCGTTGCTTGCACTTCAATATGGGGCTTTGGGGCTGGCAAATGGCACACACAGGCATTTGGGCCATCCAAATCATGTGCAATCCCGGCTCTTTAATCCTGAATCATGATGAGCATCATGTCCGAAATCGATAGTCTACTTTTTTGAGGCCGTCCAGTCAGCACGAAGTGGCTGATGAGGCGGTTTCTAGCATCAAAGCCAGAAGCGAGCTAGATGCACCAGAAGTCTGTAAACGATGTTTAGGACTTCACTCCGTATTTGGCGTTTTCGCGCCACCAATTGATATCTTGGGGAATGATTTATCGCTACGATTCTCGCCGGGATATCTGCAGGTACACGAGTCGTTCTTCTACCTTGGACTGTTGCTTTCATTTTCAAAGCGGTAAAGAAGGTCGCTTGTCGCCCTCCTTGGGGCAGATCATTGCAATGTTTCCGGTTTACTCCAAGCAGTCGTCGGTTCTTGACTCGCGCAAAGCTTGGGGCAATCTGGGGCAACAACAAGGGTTGCTGCAGCGGTGACGGTTCTAACTTTTCGCTATCACTGCAGAGGAAAGGACGCTCAATTGATATTATCCCAGATGAAGAGAAAAAACGGACAACTGTTGGATTGGCTCAAAGCTGCTGCATATGGAGTACTATACAGCTTGCCTCATCCTCAACCGTTTTAATAGGGCGAGATGTCCCTGTCAGGATCCTAACCCCAGCACGCTTCAACTCTGAATCGGTTGTCGGCGTGGGTCATGAGTCGGGATCACAATCAAGTCACGCTCTATTAGCTGGTTGCGAAATCGACTATCATGTCTTCATAGTCGACAATACCTAGGTAGTTCTGTCTCGTCACCATTTTGCCCTTCGCCAGCATTCATTCCAATCTCAATACGCCCACCAACTCCCTAATCTGGCTCTTGTTCGCCGCCGCCCAGTCTACGCCCGTTAAGCCAAAGTCATTTCCATCTTCCCCATCTACACCCTTATTATCCGCGGCAGCAGCATCCCCACAACCTACGAGGCCCCATAGCTCATCCACCACAGCGCTGCGAACCCGCGGCCACGGGTGGAACATGAGGGCGCCCAATCTCTTGCGTGCTTCCTTTGCCCCGACATCCATGGTCCCGGCCTCAGAGCCAGGCCTGGTAGTGGTGGTGTTGGTGGTGCCAGCAAGGCACCCATACACTTTGACACATGCCGTGATTTTGCGGACGTTGCCCGTCTTGTACCCAGCCTTTTGCGTCTGCAGACATATGCCGCGGTAGTTAACGTCCTGGCAACGCTGCAAGAGGCCAGTGTGGAAGAGAAAGGCAATGATTTCTAGCGTCGGCACAATAATCCGATCCTCACTCTGGCAGGTCTTGAGATTGTGCAAAAGTGCCGAATAAATTAGTGACAGGTTCTCGATGGAATCTTCGCAATAGTCGGTGAGTGCCGCCCGGCTCGCGATGACCAAGTCTTCGCTGCCTGTGTCTGCTGAGGTGACGAACCCGGCCATGAGCCCGGCCATCCATGCGTTCATGTCAGCTTTTGCAGTGGCAGCTATCTGTGCATGCAGATGGTTCAGCAGGACCATATTGAGAAGCGCTGTAAAATACGATTTAGATGAGGAAGAGTAATTCTGGAATTCCTCAACGTGACTGTAGAAAATCGGTTAGCACTTTTATGTATTTGTTGTAAGCTGAGGTTATAGAAACCCCTTACCTGCTCATGAGAAGCGCAACTACATCCTTGGCTTCACGGCGTATTCTATCCAATTTCTCCGCCGAGAGGCGAAGAATACTGTAAATCAGTTTCTGGACAGACAATGCCATGCGAGCATCTTGGCCAGATGATGCGCCAGCGCCATCACCAATACCATCCCACAGAACCCTGATTGCTCGTAGAGTTTGAAACCGAACAAGCGAGCCCTCGTCTCCGCGAGCTGTAGTTGTGTAGTCATTGAGTCCATCTACAAGAAGATTCAGGAAACTCATCGGCTGGTCCTTGAAGATGCGACTGCGGGTAAGACTCTGGAGAATAGCTATTCTGGTCTCGATTTCGGTATCGACACTCCAGCGCTCCAAGAAGGCTACAGAGACGATATCATCACCATGCTGGCGAGTGTCTCGGGGACTAGTGTGAGCAAGGGGTTGTGCCATGGCCATGACGTGGAAGTATCCCTCTCCTGTGGTGTTGGATCGGCTGGTAGGTTTAGTTGAGATGATGGCAGCCCATTCTTCTAGAGTCTTGGTGCGCTCCTCTGGCGTAGATAGAACAAGGAGCATCAGTGCTGCTGATGAAGCTGGCTCGACAGTCTCCTGCTCGTTTCTGCTTAGCCAATTTGGCACGACACCTCGAAGCTTGGAGGATAGTGTCTTGATGTCTGGTGTTAAGGGTTGAACGGAATCAAAAGCAGCAACGAGGTTGAGGATTTTGCTAGCGTCCTCTGCAGATAGGATCTTGCTCCCTGATTCTGATTCTGGTTCTGATTCTGGTTCTGGTTCTGGTTCTGCAGTGTGGTGGGAAGAGTAATGGTTATTGAAGAGCGATGCCTGGAGGATAGGCAGCGAGGCGACGACTAGACGACTAGCTGCTTCGGCGATGAGTTCAGGGCGGCGGTATTCGGTGGTTTTGCAGTCTTCAAGAATGTCGGATATGTTGGTGAGGATCTTGTACATGATGGTTGTTTGGTCTGTAGCACCTGGGCTTGGGTTTATCTGTTGTGCAAGTCTAGGAAACTGATCCAGCACGCCTGCAAAGCATAGGAGCAGCCCATGGCGTTCTTCGACTTGTCGCCTTTGTAGGTTGTTTAGACGTTCCAGCACCATATTAATGGATGTTTCGAAGCGCAGGAATGGCTCTGTTGAGGATGGATCTGATAATTCGGCTGTTAATATGCCAAATGCCGAGCCTGCAACTCGCCTAGAAGAAGCGTCCATGTCGCCGATTCCTCTCCAGCCCAGAATACCATCCACGACAGCTTCGCCATACTTGCTGGACAGCTTCGTGGAATTAACAGCAACTTCCTGGATAGCTCGTGATCTCCTAGCCACAGCGTGGTAGTCAACCGTCTGGACAACCCCGATGCCTTGCTCAACAGTGTCGGGATGTCGGCCGATGAGCTCCTGCAGTGCAGCTGAAGCTCCTCGTCTGATGTTGCCTTCCGGATCGAGGGACGCTGTCATTACTAGCTCGGTTCCCAAGACTTGTAGGATCGAGCTTGTTGGAGAATGTGACTTGGCAGCGTAGACCGACACTGTCGGCACAGCTAGAAGTTCCTCGGTTGAGTATCGTCTGGCAAGAGCCCATATACCAAAACATGCGGCGTCGCGGACGTTTGATCCCACACTGGCGCCGGATACACCCCGCTGTTCGAATGACAGTCCAAGAAGGAGGGCGTGGAAGATATCAGAGAGCTGTCGGGCCGGGGGGGATCTCCGATACAGTAAGTGAGATAGGGTCAGCATCAAGCCGTGCCACTCTAGGGGGTTCACGGCCGATAGATCTCTAACGGGTTTTGCTCCTGGCTTGCCGCTGGGTGTTTTGTTCCAGAGAACATTGCGGTTGAGGGAGTCTAGGACCGCCTCTACGACTTGCGATGCCATGTCTGGGTCGAGTTTGAGAGTGATGATGCTAAGAGACTTGCTGGCAGATAGTCGAACGGGGGTATCATTGTCAGAGAGGCTTTCTAGGAGGTATGCAATAGCGTTCTCTGTTAAGACCGTGCTGTTCATGTCTTGTGGAGAGCGACGCAGGAGAGAGGTAACGAGGGATCGGATGACTTTGAGAATCATCTTCCTAGCTGAAGCCTGGGCCATGATGGTTTTGGAGACCTCATTTTCAGCACTTGAAATGTCCAGGACAGCATCGAAAATGGTAGATTGATATCGGTCCATATCGGATGTTTCTGATGTAGACCGCAGGATACCCGCCAGAAAGGAAAGCACTCCGAGGTAAAAGTACGGATTCTGAAGCTCGATACCCTTTTGAGGCTGGAGTGACTGCAATGCCCAATGCACCAGGCTCTCCAGAATCCCCAATTCCTGCATATCTCGCCGCATGGCCAATCGAACGAGAAGCGCTTTCGCGGCATCGCGCTCCTTGCCTGCCGAGCCAATGTACCTGATAGCCAAGGGAATAACTCGCATGGTAAGGCCAGGGACATTAGCCGGCCACTTGAAGCCCGCAATAGGAGGAACTGTGCTCTCTTCCAGGTCTGCCGATGAGATGGTCGAGAGGTCAAACGGGGCGAATAGGAGATGCGCCAGCCAAAGGAGAGTAATGTAGCGCTGCTCCCAGGACCACCTTTCTGAAGCTGTGGTGCCAGCGCCATCAGAGGACGAGGTCCTTTGCTCCGCATCCTCGACTGCAGAGAGGATTAATTCCAGGTACTTGGTTTCCACGTTGAGGAACCGCACAATGACCTTTTCGCCGCGGACCTTGCAGAAGGAGTACAGGATACGGCATATAGCCTGGTCGAGGGGGATCAACAGATTCGCGCTATCGGCCACGCGCCTACGGCGGTGCCGCGTTTGAAGATATTCCAGGTACGTTTCTGCTAAGAAGGGAATCCATTTTGGCAAGTGAGGATCTAGCAACTGCGGCAGTTCTTGAAAAGTGTCAAGGACCTATTTGGCGTCATGATTAGCAAATGATGATGAGATATCGCAAAGTTGAGAAATAAGTCGGCAGATAGAGCTCCTCACTGTACATGTAGCCTTCATTGTCTCCCGAAGGCGAACCCATGGTCGTATCCTCGTGCCCCCGTCTCGAGTATCCGGTTTGCGCAGACAGGTATGGAGTCCGTGATCCAAGTCCTTGACCAAGTCCTTTGAGTTTTTGTATAGCTGGACATCTGACTCTGTTTCTGTGGCATCCATATTTGCTAATGCCGCTCTATATGATAATAAGGCCGAGAGTCCCGACTTCGAGCTTGAACAAAAGCGGCCGGTTCTGGGTTTGAGATGGTTCAACACCGCTTGATTGTGAACAAGTCCATGTATCAGGCACCACCGTCCGTTGTTTGGTTATTTTGGTGGGGTCGGATTTGCGGCCTCACACGCTCTACTCTATAGTATGGCAAATACTAGCTTAATCAGCTCGCTTCTAATCCTTCAGGTAGCAAACAGGTAATTCGGCGCATCGTCATATCCTCGTCTATCAGAAGGTCTTTGATAGCTGGAAGTGGTCGAGATTCACCAAGGACTCGATTTCGCTAACCGGAGTGAGCGCTCCTTGTTGTGGGGAGAGGCCTCTAGGGTAGCCTTCTCCCAGCTACATGACTACTAGCTGCAGAGTTGAAGAACTATGATTACACTATACAAAGTCAGATTATACAATCTAATCGAGCAATCTGGATATCTCAGTATTTCTCCAAAACGAATTTAAAGGAGCTTGTGAGTGTGATCTCGAAGGCTGGTATAGGCTTATTATCTACATTATTACTTAGAATGGCCACTCCCCCAAAAACAAGTACAGGAAGAAGCCAGGTCTGTGTCGAGCGACATGTTTGACATTTTAATGGCTGAGGAAGTGGCCATGAGGAAGAAGGCAATATGGCAAAATTCCTCTAACTATAGACAAACGACATGTTCTTGTTTTCGAGTAGTCTTCACCATCATCATCATCATCATCATCATCATCATCACACATCGGGTACCTACATGAAGTCATAGAAGAACACTGAAACCCTGCTGACAATATCACATAGAGCTAGACGATACACAATTGTACGTCAGCCAAACTACTTTGCAAAAGCAAGCAAGTAACCATGGAAATATGGTTGAAATGAGTGAGGCCACCTAGTCCGGTTTAGCAGGGGATAGACTTGAGTTGATGGCAAAGCATGCATTAGATCTCGGGTGGACAAGGCAAATAGCAGCTCATGCGATCTTGGAAAGAATGCCGCAATTTGGCTGGAAAGGCCTGGCATCATCGATATAAAGTCTGCTGTCGTCTGCTGTCGTCTGCTGTCGTCTGCTGTCGTCTGCTGTCGTCTGCTGTCGTCTGCTGTCGTCTGCTGTCGTTTGCTGTCTGCGCTGAAGTTCAATGAATATGCGCTTTTGCTATCAGTAAAATCTGTGCATAGTTTACTGCTCTTACCGAGTAACTCTTGATGTAGGCGTAATTAGGGTGTTCGTAGCACGCACGTCGTTACATATTCGAACACTTCGAGTCGGGTGAAAAACAAAATGCCACAGCTTTCGACATGTCGGCGCGCTGTAGCCGGCAGACGTGTACGATAGAGATCGCGCAGTGGCAGCGGCTGCGGCCAATAAAACTCTGAAATGATCATTGTCTTGCTAGTAGACAAAGGCGTAGTACTGCTGGGTTGGCTCTATTTCCTCCAAGTCAGACTCATTGTCCAAAGGTTGTTGAATCAGTTCTGTTTCGTCCAAGGCAGGCTCCTCGTTCTGTGGTGTGGTTACAACACTTGAGATTTGTGTCGTAGTAGTCTCGTATTTCCGTGAATGTGTGTCTATTGACGAGTGGCTCTCATCAATTGGGCATTTAGTTTTAGACTCAAGCTCTTGGTGTTCGGCCTCTGGGGTCTCGTGATCGATGCGTTGACGTTTGTTGATGGGGTTTTGCTCATCCATCGTACTCGATGATAGCCTTTTCCTTCGTGTTGAACGTGGCGCCTCCCCATTAAGACCCTCACAAGAATGGCCATTATCGTCATTAATAGCTGGCAGTAATGCGGATGCTTCTTCGTTCAACAAGGGGGATGCGAATAATTCATTATTTATATGCCCATTAGGAGTAAGAGTAGGGGTGTCAGATGGCTGACTTTGGCCAGTCTTGAGCTGGGTCTTCTCCTGAGTCGACGATTCATCCTCTTCTGTCACACAGGAAGAGGCAATCGGTGTATTCTCTTTATTTATCGGTTTAGCTTTGGAATGCGAACGGGCTGGAGAAGATGGTCTGGTCTGGTCTGGCTTTGCATTAGTCGAGAGTCAAATAGAGTTGTAGATACCCTCACTTACTGAGTAGAGATTGATTCCCCCCAGGTATAAGTGTTACCAAGAAAGCCATAAGAGAACTGACACTGCCACGGCTCAGAAATCGTATCAGATGCCGAGCCTGTTCCCAATCTATCGCCTTAGCTTCCTGTAGCTCCTTGACCAGCCAGTCGCCCACCTTGTGGAATTCAGCCACTCGTTCGTTTCGCCTTTCCTATAGTCGCTTGCAGAATTCGGGTTTATCTTTAGAGATGCATGCGATTTCGTCCACATCGTGGTGAAAGCCTTCGGGGTCTAAGATGAAGAAGGAGAGTTCGTTATAGCGCTCGTGCAGCCCTTCCCAGAGATCGAACTGGCTCAACCCGTATTCCGAGGCACTCCATTCGTATTCGAGCGGGTAATCTAGGCCACGGGAATGGACCTTTGGAGGGCTGGCCCAAGACATGACAGCCGCTGCAATATCGATAGAACAAATGGGCGTAGTGGTGTCGCGAGATAGGTCACGAAAGGGTGATGACGGATACACAAGCACTAATGGGAGCTCTCTCACTCGAGAGCAGTGAAGGGACGACCTATAGTGTGGTCCGTGCCCCAGGTACGTACTTTCGGCTTTCAATCTTTTACCTTTGAATTAATAAAATATCGACTGTAAAAAGTAATGAAAAGCACGATTCTATGACTTAGGAGCTAAGATATCTATATATATTTTTTTCTCCCTTGTAATATTTTGCGAATATATACGGAATTTTTAAACTACCAACCGAATGCTACTGAGGTTGCCGCAATCACTCTGTCAGTCCCTTCAGCTACTATCGAACGGTATATACGGCGAGGGGAAATAACCTTCGTCCAGTGTATTCGTATATTCAAATAATTTAAGGGCAGTTATTGTTAGCAGTTACCTAGTATTACTTCCTTGTGTTTAGTATACTTGATGGACTGGAATTGGCCCGGGAAAACGCAAGCAACTGTGTTGTGATGCGTCTCTCATACTGTGAGAACCAACAGCTCTTAAAGCACACGGGCTAACTAGACGTATTGTATAGATAGAATAACGTATTTTGCAAAAGCTCCATTCATCTTCGTTGCAACCTTATCTAGCTAGGATGTGCAATGTTGAATTTGCGACATATCTTCTCTGGTTGGAATAATCTCACCCACACCCCAGGGCTATCAATATCCAAAGATCGCAGCACCGCCTCGGACCCAAATATCATGACAGTCTACTTGCATATGATCATGCGAAAATATAGGGTTGAAAGCTGCCAAAAAGTTTTTTTTGTTGCCTTGAGGCTTAGTTTTTGAAGTCTGAGCCGAGTGAAATGAGCTCCTTCTTCTCCGCATCATACGTTCCGTGAAACCCAAGAAGCACCCCATTGCCCACCTTCTGAGTTCTTGCAGACCCATTGTCTTCGCCTTGAGAGTATGACCGTTCTTCGCTTGTTTCAAAGGACACTTTATCCACCCTATCCCCCGTACGGAGTGTCAGTTTGGAAATTGTTTCCTTGTTGTTAAAGTCGAAATCACTTGAGTCGCCAGTCTGGTTGTTCGTGATGTGACGGACGGTACCATCATCCCAAGTAAGCTCAATGTCTTTGACCAGATATCTATCAGACCAACCACCGCTGCCTGTATTGGTCCATACTTGGAGTTTTGTCACCGCGTGATTATCGTGGGTGAGCGTGAAGGTTTTCCCGCTGGAGCCTCCGTGGCCCTGGTTATGAACTGCGGCCTTGAGGGGCGTGCCAGCGCTCAAATCCTGTGCGAATTCACTCATATTTTATTGCGGCAGAGGTATTTGTTGTTCAATGTCTGTGAGAGGGGAGGAGCAAGGTATATCAAATGGAATAAATGAAAAGAAGACTTTGGACAAAGTGATAGCAAAGTAATTATTTCGGAATACTGCCTCTCTTTTGTGGAATGTGTGGTAAATAGAAGAACGATGACAGATTCACGACGGGAGACTTTAGCCTCATTTATACTTGTTTGAATAAAACTATTTCCGTCCCTGTTAAGCAATGCTTGTGCACCTGGTCAGTCGATTCGATGCCTGGAACCCACATCATCCTCCGCGCTTCTACCAGACAGCCATTTCTATCATATGAGCAATTTATTCTCATTTTCAAAGAATGCCTTGTGGCTTTTGCCTCACTTTCGGTGATAGATATTTGGTAATAGCAACTGGGCATTAAGGAGCGACTGCATGTCTGGGTGTCTGAATCAATATATGTTCAACTATTGAGCCAATGGCTGGAAAGTGCATCCCCGAAAGCTGAAAAAAACACATTATACTCAATGAGTCTAGACTTTGCGTTTTACTTGGGGAGAAATGGCGACAAGGCAGTTTATGTTTACGCGGTAGCTGGCTGTGATATACTCGACAACCGCATCACGTAATTTAATTGATCAATGGCAGACGTGTTGTTACCCTCACCGAAAGGGGTTCTAGATGTTTGTAACAATTTGTAGATAACGTGAATTATTAATCCGCGATCACCCAATTCAATATTACTCCTCAAAACCCTTATCTGACTTTGTCCGGTGGTTTAATTATTATGGGTGTAACAAACGCAATGTTCCACCACATAAATGGCGAGCTCTCAGCTTGCTGTATTCTTTGAACAAACCCACTGGTACTTATTATTGTGTCATTCATCGGTACAGGAATTCTAAGAGATGGCAGCAGTTTGGTATGAAGATTGATTATAAATACAGCCTTGTATTGTTAGAAAGACGAGGCAATCTACAAATCTGCATATCTATCCTCAAAGTAAAAAGTCTTGTTACTGGGACGTTATCTCTCGTATAATATACACTCTCTCAAATTCCATCATAAGCAAAAAGGTCTCCACTTTCAGCACTATATTTGCCTCAGATTCAACACAGCTAGCATGTAGTCATGTACTGGCGCGGATAGACTCTGTATGATCAAATATAGCTATGAAATGGCGATTGCATTGATGCCCTACTCCACCAGCCCCACTGCCGTTTAATGCTGCACAAGGTCGAGCCAATAAGTGATTAATGTTTCCTAGCAACTTCATTAAAGAAAATACCAATGAAGATTTCGAAGAGTATTCGAGAGCTCCGGCGATATAAGCATCTCAGCGTGGATCGGGATCATGCGTGTACATGAGGCTTGTACGCACGAAAAGCTAGGGCGTTCTCGTCATGAATAAGGCTGCTTCTAGCCCCAGTGAGCTTCTTGAGCTACGAATTTAGAATATGGAGAAATAGACGTGATAGTTTTGCTTCGGGAGAATTGCTACTTAAAGATACTTTATTGCGAGATTCGCTTTCTTGTATGACCTCTCAAATTCACGCATATCTCCCTCGGTGATTCATTATCAAAGCAATATATCTCAAAGAAGAGAGCAGTATTTAATGAGCAGCTCTGTTGACTTAACTAAAAGCGCCCCTGAGCACTGATTTCCTGACGTAAATAACCCCAACAGACAACTATGTATTTAAATTGTCCATAGGAATTAACTGAAGAACAATGCCCGAGTCTAATGTAGAAATCATCCATCATATGAGATTCGAATTGAAAATTTATTTGTCTCCCACATATCCAAGACAAGCATGGGACCCATGAAGAAATGCTCCGTACGCCGTAATTCATAACAAATGGTTCGCATCACTATCTAGGCGCCAAGCCCTCCATCGTAGGATGTCATCCGTGAGAACGCCTTTTCCAGAAAATAAAGCAAAAACGGACATTCCTTATTATGATACTGCGATAGCAGCTACTAAAGTGTCCAAAGCACTGCTGTGTGCGGGTCCTGTAGAATTTACGTATGGTCCCGTCCACGCTACCCCTAACTTAGTCTCGTTGTTTCGGTCATTACTCCAGATGGACTCGGCGTTGCGCAAGATAAACTGCTTGAAGTTGTCGTTGGGAGTAACTTGGTTTAGGTACCGCAGATTGCGCACGAAGATGCCCTTAAACTGCTGGCCGTCCATGCCACAGTTCCCTGGGCGTAGCTCGCACTGATCAGCCTCGACGAGAATGCCGTCCTTGTTGGAAAGAGCCTTGATTGCAGCGTTGGCTATAACGTTGGCTGTGTCCAAGTAAGACCCGTCCCTGGTAGCAATGGCCAGCTCGCTAAGTCCGCCCAGGATGACGCCTTGATTGTATGACCATGTAGTAAGGCCATTGTTCTTGCAATTAGAATCAAGACCGTCGTTGATGAGGTTGTTAGAATTGATCATGCCACTCTTTTGGAACCACTGCCACTGGGATTTGGCAATGCTACGGTATGTGCCATTTGACGGCACTCGGTTTGCGAGTGATGCTGCCACTGAAAGGTACAGTTCGTTGGCAATAGCGTTGACGTACGTCCTATCTTTGTTCCAGTAGATGCCTCCTCCGCAGGGAGTACCCTTCCCTGTTTGCATATCCTGGAATATATCAATGGCCGAGTCGAGAAAATCCTGGTCTCCTGTGGCATCGTGAGCTCTAATGAGGCCAAGAGCCCACCATCCTTCATCGTCATAGTATTCGTTTAGAAAGTCCTCAAAACCTCGTTTGCTAATAAATGGTCTCCTTCTAGAGGAGCACCCTTGGCCGTTGATACAGTTGTGTGTGCTCGTCAGACCAGTTGCAGACATAGACTTGGATGTCTGGACATTGATTTTCTGGGCCTGTGAGAAGGTGTTTCGCAAAATTCCACCAATGTTAAGTTTATTGGCCTCATTGAGCTGCAACGAGCTAAAGTCGGCCAAAATTGTGAAGGCATTCCCACTGTTCCACCATGCCCCATCCCATAAACCAGTTTGTTGATCGTACCAAGCCGAGTCGAGTTCTCGTATAGCTGCCACAGCGTCGTCGACGTAGCTGGTAGCGGCGGTAGAGGGGGAAATAAATGACAGAGCGATGGCTGAGCTAGCCAAGGTGTGTCTCCAGATCCAGCACGGAATCATTATGATGTGGTTGAGGATGTTGACGTAAAGGAGCGTGGTTAATGGTTCTGGCTGTACCGTAGGAATCTTGGCAAGAAAGAGAGACGTGGATGAAGAGGAGAAGATGGTTGTAAGGTTGGGGGTATAAGTAGTTAATAGATGATAAAAGAGGAGCAAGACGAAGAAAGACACAAAGGCTAAGAAAAGACTGTGAATCAGGGATGCGAGGGAGAGTCTGCTAGGTGGGCTTGGATGAGGATGGACATGAGAATGGAAATGGGAAAAGTCATGGGATGGGGGGGAGAGAGGACACAATGGCTGCTTGCGAGAAGAGGGAGGGAAACTTGTTATATGATGACGCTGAGAGATATCACGAGAAACAAGTACAGCAGGAGCAGCAGCGCCACCCCTATCTTTTTCATGACCAAGAGGAGCACAACCACTGGCACCCTCATGTTGGGTAGCATCATTACTCATGACGGCCCTCATTTCCGGGTACAGCGCCGGATCGGATATAGACGCTGTGCATGTTAACCTCTGGCCTGCCTGAGCCGCCGTCTTGTGGTTGACGCCTTCGCAGTATCGGCGCCATGCCAAGGCGTTGATACCAGCGCCAGCACCAGCAGCTGCGGCTCCCTGCTGCTCAGAGCTAATCTCTTGCTTGTTTTTCTTTTGTCCTTCTGCTATTGGGGTTCTCGTGGGCTGGTAGTACGAATGCGCCATAATAGAAACAGCGGAAGCAGCAGTACCACCGGCTGGGGGTGCCTCTCTCTGTCTGTGTATATATGTATGTGTGAGTGGGCGAGACCCTGTATCAGAGACGCCGTTTGTCTTGGCTATGAGGCGAGCGGGCGAGCGGGCCTCAGGTAAAGCCAGCTAGTAAGTTAAAACAAATAAGGAGAAAGCTCCCAACTATGGCGCTAGACAGCTCTAACCAGCCGGATAGCAAGTAATGTATGGATGATAGGATGAGGGAGAAAGACTGCTGGAGATGAAGGACCCTCAAAAAAAATTGGGCGGCGGAAGTTCACAAAAGCGCACTGTATCGTATTAGGTCTGGTTGGACGGTCTGGTGGCACGAGATGCTACGTCAGGAAGCGTCGTGGATCTTTCACAGGTGAGACAGACATTGGGCGATGGTATCCTGGCTCGGCGCGTAAACCCAAAAAAAGAGCCGGGCGGTAAGAAGTATCGGGACGGATTTAGAGACGCAAGATAATATTCCGATAGACGACGATCTATGGAGAAAAGGGAAATATTGTTTATCGCGATGTCAAATTGTTCTATGTATTCGGCAGAAAGGATTAAGAGGAGGGGAAAGAGAAGAAAAGAAATAAAAAGAGACGGAGGCGTCTATCAGGTGAGTGCGTGAAGGTGCAGAAAAGAGAAGGAGCGGGTGACCCAATGCAAGGCACACAGAGAGGAAGGTGCATCACCACTGGTTCTTTCCCTTGAAGGACTATGCAAAAAAAAAGACCAAAATAGCATGCCAAGCTCGTCTCCACCTCAACCATCCTCCCAACTCCAACACATCTCCAGATCTCGCATCCGAGGGTAGCAGGAAAAAGAAAAGAAAAGAACAACAAGAAAAAAAAGGCCGAACATTCAAAATACGACCTGCAAACGCTTGCGTATACACTCACCAGTTTCACTCACACCATATAAAATTATTGGGGAAAAATAAAGAGATGGTGTTTCATCCCGGCAGCACTAAACAGCCATTACTTGCCCTGATTGCGTGGACATAACTCAACGAAAACTGGTTGCAAACGCCTTGCCGCGTACACGTTTTGATGTTGCAGGGTCTGGGACAGTTGTTTCCCTGGCTACCTATGTACGTGTACATATTTCTTCCCTTCTCCAGCGATCAACCAGTTACTAAAACGTGCTGTGGGTCTATGCAGTTATCTCTTTTCCTTACGGTCTCACCCAAGCAAGCAATAACTCCAAAACAGAAGATGATGATGATAATGATGATTTTTCAAGTTACGCATAGTGTTGCGCTGACCATGCGGCATTACTCAGTCTACGGGAACCTCTTGTTCTCCGCCTCCTTCGTCATCCATCACACCAACAGCACCACGCAACCTGCCTTGTGGTGCATGATACTACAGCAACTCCAACTTGTTCCGAAGGTGGCCAGTATCACAGCATGTGAACAACCTACCATCCGGAGATTATTAACAGCGCCTTTCTCCTTCTTCAGCTGTCCACTTACATTGCACCGAACTTAGTATCTAGCTGACCATCCATCTTTCTACGCGCCATATCCTAAGACAATCGGAACTTACTGGCCGTCTCTCCCGTGCGTTTGTCTCGCCTTCCTTTTCCCCTCATTTTGTTTCTCGCTTGCAGTGCTTTGCTCTGCAGGCCACTAAGCATCTTTCCAGCCCTATTTCCTCCAGATCTTCCCGCCCCAAGGACAAATCGGGAAGAAAATACGGTTCATATGCCTAGGCAGACATCATAGATAATAACAATACGACTGCCAAGTCTCTTAGCCACTGTCGCCAGTGTCGAAAAATCGGAGTCGTGGCAAGACCCAACTTTAGCTTGCGTCATTGTTTTATGCCCTGGCTTCCCGGCAGTCAGAAGCCAAACAAACAAAGACAGCAAAACAATCTCTGACCAGGCTTACCTTGAATTTGTGGGGGCAAGGTATGTCTATCTCTCTCTTTTTCTGACAGCTTCTAGGTTGGCGGTGATAAACTTGTTGCTACGTTTAGCGGGTTGTGAGGTAGGACGGCTGAGGGCTACAGGGCGGCTCTCCTGGCCCATTTTCGCTGATCATGATCGACCGGCAGTCAGGCACCGAGACGGAGAATCCCTTCTTGGCCGGTGCGCACTATCCGCCTGTCCACCCTTGACGGACAACACCAAGCGGCTGCCGGATTGCCGACGTGGGGGCCCATGCAAACATACCCGGTACACAAGCGTAGAAAATGCAACGGGAGGGAAGCACTATAGTTCAGGTTAACCAGGATCCTATATTGCTATTCCCTACCGGCGACCTATTTTGTAAGCTTATACGTAAACGACACCACACAAGAACTAGAACTAAGGCCTTGTATGTAGGGTATGGTTCATAGATCTTGTAATAATGACCTAGAGCCAGCAATTTTAAAGATCGCATCAATAACACCATCCCTACGGATGTCTCGCTCCTGCAAGGAGATATATATATATATATATATATAAAGAAGGACAATGAGATCAAGAAATCGTCAGACATACTCTACACACGGCATATGCTGTACTAGTCGCTGACTCAACAACATCCAATAATAGCCCACCTCTTACATCAAGACTAACACGAGATACACACAACAACGGCCACATTTAGTAGTCAGATTTTACAGGTTCTTCTTATTTCGCAATTATAACTAGTACTGCCTGCTCATCTTACACCTCATTGTCTCCCATCATCAAACACAACACACTGAGAAAAAAACCCCAACAGTCGATGTCGACTTAATCCCCCGTTTCCACCCGTATAAATGTATTCAACCGAAAATAATATGTTTCCTCCCGTATAATGACCTGCCACCGTGTATTACAAAAGAAACCATGGGTATATATATGTGTTTGTGTGTGTGTTTGTGAACAACGAAGCTCCCTCAACGCCTATACCCCAGCCCTCATATCATCAGGCATTCCCCCAACTTCCATTACATACCTATAAATCACCGCCCTTCGCTCGCCGAAAGCCACTGAACTTGCTAGGCTTGGCAGTTGTATCCCCGCTGCTTGTCGATCCGGCAATGCTTGGTGGTCGGCCTTGCTTGCTTCGTAGGGAGAACTTCGGGATCACAGATGATGACTTGTTCTTCTCACTGCTGAGAATGCTGGCTCTGTCTGAACCAGCCTGCGAAAGCTCCGTTAATGTGTTTGCGTCTAGGAAAGACTGTGGGAAGATGCCCCATTTGCCTTTAGAGTTGGTGCCTGACCAGCACCAAAAGTCTGGATACGCCCCTATGAAATTTGTCAGCAAAACTGGATAGAGACTTCACCTTATTTCCAAAAGGGACAAACTTACAGCAAATGTTCGTGATGAGTTCATCCTTGTCAAATCTCAACCAATCTTCTCCCTTGATCTCTTTGGGGGCAAACCTCCAACGTGCTTTTGCTCGAATGCGACTCGTACCATTCTGCTTAATAAGGCTGAAGGATGGCGCGTCTATCTTGAGGACATCGGTTGGCATCGATGCGTACACGCCATCATGCCACCCAAAACACCATTCACCGTGGTATCTCGCTGGCCACGTCACACCGGCAATCTTTGCTCCTTGTACTAACTCCAAGGCTGGGGTTCTATCTGGCAATAGCTTTTGTCCAAAGAGCCTCCTGGCGGATTCCTTGGCTACGCCGGTAGGAAGATTTGCGATATTTTCTGACCTCTCGTCCACTGGGTGAGCCTGAACCGGGTGCCTAAAGTGAAGATCATAGTCATTGTAGAGGCTGTCTGGGACATTCTCCCCGTCTATGACTGAGATGCCGGAAATTTCAGGGAGTGGCCGAGGGTGTCTAGACAGATGTTGGAATAAGGCGTTGGTTGACGTGAATACAGTTGCATCACTCTGGTCTAGTGTGTAGCCTGCATTGATGCAAAAGACACAGCCGTAGAGAATATCATCTACACGCTTTGCAGGGAGATGACTCTTTTGAAGGAACCGAAGACGGTATCCAACGCCGTGCTTTGTATAGTTGCCATCGTCTACAACGTCGTTAGGATCCACCCCCGCTGCAAGTAAGGCACCAAGCAACCACATACCTTGCTTATTCACATCGAGTTCAATATTCCTAAAGTCTAGTTCGTACAGGCAGTGAGTGCAGCGAGCAACTGTGGCCGTCGAAGAAAAGCCCTGATGAAGTGGGTTAGCTAGTCTCTGAAAGGGAAAGCAAGGGGGTTTCGAACTACTGGTTTTTTGGTCTTCTTGACACCAATGCCGCCGTTAATGACTTCTTTTGCACCATCGCAAAATCCTTTGTGGATATGGAATGAACTGGTGTTTTCAATCGAAGCATTCCGTTGCGGCAGGTTCGATTGAGATTTGGCTTGTGGTTTTGGTGTTATTGGTGGGGTTGTTGCAGGGTCCACTGGGATGAGGCCATGATCTACATATCCTTGGGGGATTACGGTTGAATCCGGTGCAAGCTCGAGTCCTGGTTGCGCACGATGGTGAGAGTAAGAGGTCGAACTGAATGGAAGTGGGTTGGGGTCTATCAAGCTCTCAGCAATAGAAGGCCTTCGGTCTACCTCAAGATGCTGCCCTGAATTTCCCAATAACTGTGGGCTGGAAGTCTCTTGATTTTCTTGATGTTGCAATTCTGAGTTGGAATGAATCGAGCTCTGATGAGGACGTTGTTGTGTTCGATATGGCATTGTTGAGTACGTAGGTGCTTGCTTGGGGCGGGACTCAGTCCTCTTGACTCTATTCCCATAGCCCTCCTCTGGAATGGTTGGAGTTGAGTTGCTTGTCGCTCTTGGCCTTGCGGAGGTCTGTGTAGGGCTCATGCTATAGGATGATATTTGACTGCTGAGAGACATAGGCCGGTCATCGTGGTCGAATGTATAATCCTGGACGAAGCCAGAGCCACGGACGCTTGACCCAGAGAGAATCGTATTTGAAAGCGAATGATTTCTCGTTGCATATTGTGTGCTTGTCAGGTCAGGAAATGAGTCCAGCGCAGGTTCAACTGGTGGTCGTCGATTCACGGGTGTGGTATCCGTCTCTTGTTCGTTGCCGCCCTTTACTGAAGCGAGTTTAGTATCCCATGGGTTTGCAGACGGTGGCCTTGGAGGTTCGTCTGTCGGCGGAGGGCCTGGAGGAGGCGGCAGTTGCTCTGACGGTTGCGGAGGGGGATCAAACGCATGCTCCTGGTCCAGAGCCTGGTCTATCAAGTAACCCAAATTCTCACTGACGGACTCCGCTGTAAGGATCTCGCCATTTGATCTGTTGTCAATCGGGGAGCTGGAAATGGAATCGTGACCCCGGTGACCTGTGCTGAGAGCCCCCGAAGACGAAGTGGCAGAGAGTGGCATAGTTTGAGGTGGACGAGGCGAAGATGGGGGCGAGAGTTGTGACAGGAAATTCCGTGAATCGAATGCGGCCGGGGTTTCGAGCTTCATCTTCAAAAGAATATCGTAAATCTTAGGTGCAGATGAGCGCGAGAGTGCCTGAAGCTCCGCAAACTTCTCAGCGTCAAACTCATCGATTTCCAGATAGTCGTCAAACTCCCAAAGGCAGTCTGTAAGCAGCAGGCGGTAATGCGCAATCTCCTCTACAAAGAGTTAACATCCAAGAGAGCCCCCTTTAACCTACCATAGCCAACAGCAATTGCTATTGACTACAGCACAGCGTCAAACTCACCATTGTCCCTCAGCGCAGCTAGAAAGCTGGGCCCATACTCGTCAAACTGCTTCTTGCAGAGAGGCTCAATTTTCTTCAATGCGCGCTCGCCTTCCTTGACCAAAGTCTGGGCCGCCTTGAGCATGGGCTCTGTGTCGCCCGCATTGCTGATTGCAGCTCTTCCCTTTTCCACAATATCCCTAAACGGCGTAATGACCAGCTCCGTAACGTCGTCCATGTTGTGCGAGGAGTTCGTGCTGCTCTAGTGAGCAGCGTCAACGGCGGGGGGTGGGCTCTGCGCTGAAGTGATCCCTCACACAGACAAGCCCCGCATGAGTCGATGGGTAAGGCAACACAGTCGTCGGCGGCGGTAGGTGGAATAAATGTGGTGAGAAAAAGAAAGAGAGCAAGAGAGAGGCAGATCGAGACAAAGATGTAGCAGAGCGGTTTACAGTGGTGAGTGTTCGCAGTAGCCGAGGGACTTGTATCTACGTAGTATGCAGTATACACTACCTATCAAGTCGGTGTTGCGCCGCGTGGGGCAGCCTTCGAGGATGTCTCTTACACAAGCAAGGACAGACGGGGAACAACGTATGTCTGGCGAGAAGAAAAAGAATGGGATTCACTATACTGATAAGACGGCGACGGACTTGGACAGGCAAGCGACATGGCACGGAGCTGAGCTTTGTCCAACGTAATTCATAGCCGCCCTTTTGGCTGATTGCTGGCCAGGATCACCAGGCCTGATCTTGCCGATGGCTGCAGCCACCCAGGCTTTCGCGTGGCACAATACATCATCGGCGGAGGCATCCCTCTCGTGGGGTCGAGTACCAGACTAAGGTCCTATTGAGGAGGCGAAAGCCGCCCGTCGCCAGCTCTCCAAGACAGACACACCCTTCAAGAGCAGCCTAAGACCCTCTCCATCTCGTGGAGACAAGGTTGACAGGGCCACTAGCCCTACTAGAGATGGATCAAGCATTAGCATCAGAGACATTGAGGCACATACGCGGGCCTGCTTTGCCTCTGCTGGAGCTGATGTTGCGCGCGGGGCTCGGCTCAGGCATAGTGAGGCAACCATCAATTTGGACCCCCCAAGCCAATGCATTGGGGGAGAAAAGCCCAGAAGGATGGGCTGATTGACGAGAGCAGGGCTGTTGTTGGGCCAGCAACCCCATCTATGCCAGGGAATTCCACACCACACCATGCCATGCTTTTGCATGCGTTGCCCTCGCTGGTTTGCTATGACATACGCAACAGCTGCTGCTTTCCTGGAAAACCTGGAGACCAGAAGCCACGCCAACTGGCTGGGGGAACAAGGGGGAAAACGGAGAATCCTCGTTCAGCCAGGGTCGTCAAGTCTCGATTGGCCGTCGCATCGCTGAAACGCAGCAAACAGCTATGTTCAGCAATTTTGGATTCGTGTGTGCGGGCAGCCTCATTTTCGCTTCGCTTCACCGTGGGATAACTCGTTCCAGATTGCGATAGCGGCATCTTGAGCAATGCACACAGCAACTTTTGATGCGTAAGCCGTTTTGCTCAAGGATAAAAGGCTACCAAGACGAGCCAACCAGCCACCAACACCCAAACGTGATCAAGACCCAAAAGTGCCCGTATCCACACACTGAAGCGTTGGCCCAGCGCGTGCCCCGGATCGATCACCGACAGGCTTGACGAGTCGTGCGGGTGCTTTCGCGAGATAAGCGGCGCTCCCCTCCCCTTGGTCGCTAGAGCGGTGGTGGCCCCTAGCCGTTTGCGATGCTATTCCCAGACATCAAAGAACCGATGGGGGTGATTAGGTATTTGCGGGATATAAGTGACTGTATTGTGGGATTCTAGAATGCCCAATTGAATCTCTGGAATAGAAAACGAGCAAGTGATTGACGAGAATCGCTAATGCATTAAAAATCTCCGCCCAGGAAACGAGCCAAGTGGCCTCGGTCCCTAAAAGGATGTTGGTTTTCGCATAGTTGACCAAATAGCACCTTTGCAATTTCTCTTACCGTTTAGCACGAGTAATGAATGGCTCTGGCGTTATCTGCCCCAGGGCAGCTGCTCTCCATGTCACATCCAGTAGAAGCTCATTCTGGCTACAGATGAAGAGGCGGCTGCAACGCTGCCGAATGCAACATGGAGTGGTTGAGGGTTGCGAGTCTGCAGCCACGCCGTAAAAAAAAGAGGAGAGGATGTCAGGAATGCCAGGATTGCCTCAAGCTACCTGGCAGGTGCTGTTTTGTCGTTCCTCCCTCCCCAGCATACAGGGCATTTAGTTCCTGAGGTATCTAGGGATGGACCTTTTAAGGGCCTGAGGCTTGGGGACATCACAGCAGCTGTCCAGAAGAAATCATCTAATTGGATTGCTATACTACTCTCTACCTTGGGTACACTCTATAGAAATGCACTCCGTCCCTAGGGCATCTTCTAGCAGCCATAGTGCTCTAAACTTGTCCGTGCTGTGCTGTGCAAAGCCGCCTCGCCCTCAGACGCCACCTGGACTCCGCTCCAATTCCGCTCCAGGGCTGCCCATCCTGTCCTGCCCGGCGTCAGTGGCTGTGCCACGGATATTGATCGATGAATGTCCAGCTGCTTTCGTCGCCCGACAGCGCTGCCTAGTCCCTACTAAGGACTTGCGACTAATGCACCATAAGCGAGTCGATAGCGCCGGGGCCTAGGCATCGAGAAACCCATCGGTTTGTGTCGCTTCCATTTCTCTCTTTTTACTGCGGAACTTGCTGGTGGTTTGGTCTTGAGCGGTTCCTGGATGGTTTGGATTGATTCAGCCACGAACAAGGAATGACTGCCTAAAGCAACTCCCTTCCCGCAAGCCATGGGCGCTTCATCACCAAGAGGTGCGGAATTTAAACCCGAAAGAGACATATCCGCCCTTTTTCTCCGAGATAGAAGGTTTGATTGATATGTCATGAAGCTTGAGCCATATACCGAATCCTCATTTGTGTATACCGACCACAACCCACTCACCGTGTACGGAGTACGCCCGTTCATCTTCCACTCCACCGATGATCCGGCAACACCTATTTGACGCTACCCATAATACTTCCTTCACCTTCTCAGTCCGGCCGGTGGTGACGGAACTTTATCCTTGCTTGAGCTAACATAGGCATCCTTCCTCAGGGCCTTCCATACACTAGTACTCTGTAAAAACCCTCTACTTGCCAAGTCCCATCACGGATGCCTATTGTCTGACTGTCGATCACCCTCGCGACCAATCACCGCCTTGGGCAAGACAGTCTAACCTGCACGGTCTTCCTATTGTTCGGAACCCCCAACGACGTGACGTCAGATTTTCAAATAAGCACACGTACCTGCACACAGGGTTTTGGGTAATTAGGTACAAGCTCACTCTAGTTCTCGTTATGGAATTTTTTGTTAGTGTTTTTTTCTTTACAGGGATTGACAATTAAGTATTCATCGTGTGGCATCATCAATCGGTGTGACAATCTGTCATCACCACATGAGTCCAAACTAACAACAGATCACCTACACTACATGAATTCTCAACCAATAAGTAATCACCGCTTGCTATCAAGCCATTACCTATTGTCTGCTAACCCCTTAATCACATCAAAAACAAACAACCAAGCCTCAACTCACATTCTAGATTCATCCACCAAATTCTTTTCATTTCCTGTTCTAAATTTGTGGATGTTTCCATCGGTCTCAAACGCTCCCCCCGCATAAACCCAAGCGATAGATTCCTGCTGATGATCGACCTTACATGAACCACGACCCATCCAATCTGACTGTGAAAGCATCATTCATGACTATGGAGCAATAGATGCAATAATAAATGGCCACTCCGAGGCCTCGAACGCCGGTCTTATTCAGGCTTTTTGACTAGATTGTGCTTCGATCAATTTCCTTCCGACCAGAATCGTATCCTGCATGCCTCGTTGGCGTTGCCAAAACCTATTCCGCATATGTTAGCCAATGGCTGAAGTCGGTAAAATCCGCCCTGACTGACGCCAGCGCCATTCATGATTCAGGGTTCCTTACATATCTTCAGGGGTACCTTGTCCGCTGATAGACTGCCGCCGAGCTTCATCCTCCAGACTTTCCCTTGTGATTTTCTCCGTCTGGCTAACCCCGGGAGCAGCCACTGCAGCCGTCTTGTTGGCAACTTGTCCGACAGACTCTTCGAGAAGCCTTTTCTTCATTTGGAACCGCTCCTTCCGCTCTCTCTGCAGACCAGGGCTCTCCACTTTGCTCATCACAAATCTAACCACGAGCTGGGCTGAAAAATAGAAATGCTCCGCTAGCAGGATACTGAGAAGAACACCCCATGCCGTAATGGGAGATGTGGTTCCTTCATTCTGGCGGCTGCAGAGATAGACAATTGCTGCACTGGTAACACTTCCAAGCCACGACAAAAACCCCAGGGCCGTAAGCCATGGTCCAATGGAGTCTGCTCGCCAAGGAATAGGCCGGCGACAGCTAACCGCAATTTTCAACGCATCCGATCTCAGCTCAACCCAATTGTTGACCAGAAAGAAGCAGGCTGCCAGTGGCCATGACACTGAGAACAATGACAGGTAGCCTGGCTGATTGTCAATACTAATCTTTGAAAATGTTCTAGAAAGAAAAATTGGATTTGGTCAGCTTACCATACTGCATGACCATTTCGCGGTAGTCTGCCGTTACGTCATAAACTTCCAGCGCAGTCTCGTTGCGTACTCGCTGCAGGAATTCGGCCTCCTCTGGTTGATCTTTGATCTGTACCTTGTCCTTGCTAGTAAGCTCCTTTGCCTTTGCTGTTGCCTTGTGCTTGACATATGGGACAACCACTTCTGTGAGAAAGTTGATGATTTGTGCCGTGACGGTGGTATAATACATCTGACTGGCTATTCGCTGCGGATTGGCACGGAATTGGTGAGTCTGTAGTGGAGTCTCGCTGAGCGTAATGGTTTGGGCTGCACTTCTCCAAAAGTCCAGAAAGGGTAATAAAATACTGCCAAACGGGATATACACGAAAGCCGTAAATGTAAGCGCCATGTATGAGGTCATAAAATTTAGCACAAACTGCTTCTGAACCAAGGCAGCGTGATACGCTTAATGAAGTCATCTGTTAGCTTCTTGACCCGACAGTTGGCCATCTTGAACTTACCGTCTGTGGTTTCATAGTTTTCCTTTTTGGTAAGAGCCTGTGCAGCACTCATGAGAATCGTGGAGAATGTCGGCGTGAAAACCGAAAGCAACACGGTAGGTAGGAATGTCTATAATATACCGGTGTTAGATTTTCAACATCCATAATTATTGCGGGATGCTTATGACTCTTGAGAACTCACCAAATACTGCTTTCCCGGGCCACCGTACACCTCATTGATAAAGATCTCAAGGGAATTGCACGTCACCACCAGTCCACCGAGTATAAGGACGCAAGCCAAGGCAAAAGGGATCTGGAGAAGCTGTGTCTGCAGCCTCTTGGAGTGAGGATAGACTTTAACTGGCTCACCAGTGACAGGATCCTCGGTTTCAAAATCCCACTTAAATTCAGGCCGTTGTTGCTGAATGTTTGAGACCCCACGAACACCCCATGATACGGCCAAGTCTGTCTCTTTTTGCTTCCAGTACTCGAAAAAGATGACGGACCACAAGCAGCTCACGATGGCGTAAAAGGAAGAGAACTGGCCCATCAGCATCCAAGCTCCAAATCCCACGGCCGAGGGAAAGACCAAGAAACGGAAGTAGTCCCTGAGGAAAGCAAAATAAAAGGCGACATTCTCGCCAAATTTGTCACGAATGTCATCAAGATCAGCCTGGTCCAGAAGGTACTTTTTGCTCCACTTCTGGAGCCAGTTTTTGTTGAAATTGTGGTTATGCAGCGGGAAAATCGACTCGACGTACTTCCACTGGCCGTTGCCTTCGACGATACCTGCGCCGCCATCGTTTTGTGGTTTGGTGATCAGCAGGTAGACCAGGCGTAGGCGCTCGGCCTCAGTGACCGGCTCATCCTTGAGCGCTTGTGAGACGTCGTTGCCCGGCGCCGATATCCGCACACCTTGTAGCCAGTCGTGCAGGCGGGCGCTGTAAGCCTGTTGGGCCAAGAGGTCATCCGAGGCGAGCTTTGTAAATACCAGTAGAGAGTCTGCATCTCCATTTCGGACTTCAGTCGTGAGGCCGATGTTGGTCAGACCTTCGATGAGCTGAACAAACCCAGCTTCGGCATTGGCTCGCTCTGCGTCTCGTGAGTGAGAATTACAGCGTGGAGCATGAGAAAGAGAATACTACCTTTGGGCGGCACTTTATAGTGAATCACGTAGTCCACACTTTGAAACCATTGTTAATTGAAGCAATTCCCAAGATATATCAACATCCTGTGTCACATGCTTACCCAAAATTGCTATTGTTGGCTCCATCGTCGTTCTTCCCGTACAAGCCCCGCAGGCCCGACATATTGGATGACGTCGGTTTCTCAATGAGAGCAAGAGAAATACAGATATAATTGATGAGAACGCTTGCACAGTTGTGCGCGAGGATAGCAAGGTGAGATTGAGGCCGCAAGTTGGGATTTGGCGGGTGTAGCACTGAGAGCCGATGTGTCCAGATCTAGGGTTCTTAATAGGCCGCTGCTCATGCAAGATGAAAGAGGAGCTGTGGTGGGGAAAAGATCGTGGGCGGAATAGCGGGAAGGAGGGAGCTCGCACACATGCAAAGACGTCACTGCAGACGCTGCTGAATCGCTCTCAGCTGAACCAGGGAGCTTCCCCCCATTACTCTTGCTTGCTTTTTTCTTGATTGGGGTCTAAACTATTAAGATGGGTGTCTACGAGATTCTCACTGTGGGCGAATCTGTGTTCTCTTCCCGTGTGAACATGTCAACTACGACGTAATGCTATGCTAGGCCAGTATATAATAGATATCTCAAAGCCGAAATGGGTAGTCACCATAGATGCCTCTACAGAGCCTCATCGGTCGACGTCATGTTAATCAATAAACTTGTCAGGGTTTCGGCAATAAAATCTCCAAATCCCAGTTAGAGGGAGTCTCTACAGTGATCAAAAGGTGGGGCGCATCTTCAACCAATCACTAAGCTCCATTTGCCGGCAGGAGCTCAACCCAGCTCGCCATAGCATGTGCTTCACTCACTCACTTAACCAACCAACCTCATTCAACTGAGGATCAAACAAGCCCATCATCATTCGACCTCAGCCTCAAGAGATTTCTCATAACTTACCTCAGTAGATTCCTTACACTACCAAAAGAAATAGTATCCTCGGTATGGGCCTTCTCACCTGGCTCGGCCTGCGCCGGGAGAACCAGTGGGAGCGCCTCACCCTCATCGACAACCTCCTGCTCTCACCCCTAAACTTCATCACCGTCAAGCTCTATCACATCTTCTTATTTCTCCGTGGCCGTCCATTCTACCCCCCTCGAAACAGGCCTGCCATCCGCGTTGTCTGCGTCTCCGATACCCACGACCAGTTCGTCTCCATCCCAGAAGGCGACATCCTCATCCACGCAGGTGACTTGACAGATGCGGGAACTGTGGCAGACATCCAGCAACAGCTCGACTGGCTTAAAAGCCAGCCACATAAAATCAAGGTAGTCATTGCAGGCAACCATGATAGCTGGTTCGACTCCCGCAGCAGACCTGAGGTGGACATCAAGTCCGGCGCCAAAGTCAACCTGGATGGGCTCTTGTATCTGGAAAGCGGTTTAACGGTGCAAGAAATCAAAGGGAGGAAGATTTCCATCTTTGGTGTGCCGGACATTCCAGAGTGTGGCCCAACGAGCTTCGCGTGAGTCAACACCACGAGGTAATCCTTGTTGCCATGTCTCGAACCCTAGCTAACTTGAGAATTTTTTCCCCTTCAGGTTCCAATACCCTCTTGACCATCCACCGTGGTTCAGCAAGATCCCGCCACAGACTGACATTCTCGTAACGCACTGCCCACCGGTAAGTTCCCCTTTTGACAGATGTGCTTTGCCAGCTTCACGCATGCTAACTTACTTGGCTCTCAGAAATACCATCTAGACCTTGGGCTTGGCGACGCTCATTTACTCCAGGAGGTATGGCGCGTCAAACCCCGTCTTCACGTCTTCGGCCACGTCCATTGGGGCCACGGCAAGGAATCCATATACTTTGACCAGCTGCAGCTAGCTTACGAACGACTGCTCTCACGAACCCCGCGCGGCCTCTTGGGGGATCTGGTCCCCAACGAGTCTTGGATCGACGCGTTCCTCGTAGTCCGGCATGGAGTCCATAGTGTCCTCTGGAAATGGCTGATGGGTGGCCCGGGTAGTAACCAAGGCAGCCTCATGGTCAATGCTGCGCAGATGTATGGCAGTACGGGTAAAGTAAAGAATAGGGCGGTGGTGGTTGATATTTAATATAGGGAAGCAGACAAGCTTCATCAATTTCTAATAGTCCTCTTACATGTTACAACTCAAGCTCAAAGAAGTATTGACTTATTTAACTCTTATTATTATTTTCGGTACTAATAATGCTAGATACTAATGAACTATGACTAAAGATGGTATTGTAAACAAAACGACTATGCTAGGGGGTATCCTGTAGACAAAGGAAATGGTAACTAAGTAAGTAAGTGAGTAGGCCGCCTCTTTCATTGCGGGAATCTTCATTTTTTGAGTTTCTTTCCTTTATGCATTCTTTCCTTCTTTCCTAAAACATAATGATGGCAACAAATACCACCAATCCCAGCAGGGTGCTCATCTTCACCTCGCCAATGGGGTCTGATGCGGCTGACACAGTAACAACGGATGGCTGGATTGTTGTTTCCACAGGTCGCTCTACTGGAGCAGCTGAAGAAGCAGGTGGTGGTGATGGTGGTGATGGTAATGCGCTTGAAGGAGTTGGCAGAGGTTTGGCTGGTTCGCTGAACGGAGGTGGGTTGATCGGTGCCATGGTAGTATTCCATGGCACGAGTGTTGGCATCACCAGTGTCGGCGTGCTGGTAACCTCGCTCGTTTGAGTAGCCTCTTCTTCAGGGCAATCCGTCACAGTCTCCATCACAGGCACAGTCACTTTCGTGACTGGCGTGGTGGTCATTTCCTCTTCGTCGCAATCACAATCTGTTACCACCTTTGTCAAGAAAGTAGTGGCAACCTGTTCACTAGTGTCCTGGCTGGCAGGGATTGGGAAGACAGTCACGACAGATACCGAGGTGACCACATCTGTAGGGGAAGCAGTTTGAAGGTGGTGAGGCTCAGCAACATGTGTGGAGGTAACGACATCTGTAGACGTCTTGTTGTGGCCTGGTCCCATCGCTGGTGGTGGAGCTTGAGGCTTCTCATGAGAGACTGAGCCGTACACAGTCAGGGCGTAGGTGCTCGGGCTCTCGCGGCGTAAGTGGTGGAAGCGGCGTGATGCCATGAATTTCGTAGAATTATTAGGCTGGAACGGAACAGGCTTGCTTGCGTGGCTCTTGTGCGAGGAGGGAGCAGCGGATGAAGCAGCTGTAGAACTAGCAGCAGAGAGAGAACCACTGCCATGCGCTGCATCAGAAGAGGGACCAGGGTGATCTTTATTCCCATGATGCTCAATCACGCCTCCACAAAACTCCATATCATCACCAGGACAGGCACTATTGCACATCTGCTCAGACATGGTCGCTCGCGTATCAGAGTCCATCTCATCAGCGCAGAAGCACTTTGTGTCAAAGACGCCAGCAAATTTCTTTCCCTTGCAGAGCGCAACACATTTCTCAAGAGTCATGCCCTTGCTGTCCGCAGCTTGGTGGAATGTCTTGAATTTGCTGCTGGAGTCGAAACAGCCGAGGTAGGAGAAGTCACCAATGTTGACGGGGTTGGTGGGTGTCTTGGTGGCAATGGGCTTGATAGGAGTAGGGGTGACGAAAGGGGCGACGACGGTAGCGTTGGCGTGTGGACCATTTGAGTTACCAGCAGATGGAGTGGTAATAAATGTCGAGGTAATAGGCACGGTGGCATTGATAGCTGTCGGGGTACCGTTGACTGTAACCGTCTTGGTAGAGAGATGTGTCATGATTGTGGTGGTTGTCGGTTCACCTGCAGCGGGAGCTGAAGAGGTGGTGGTGGTGGTGTTGTTGCCATCAGCATTAAACTCATAAGCATCGATATATCGCACATCCCAGTAAGCATTGGCAAAGGCTTCAGGGTTATTTGCAACGTATTCGGAGCAAGTTGGGGCAAAGTCTGTGCAAGTGTCCGTCTTTCCCCAAACACCGTTACCATAATCACCACAGAAGTTCTAGAATAGTTAGTTTAATCCGCTTCTATCAAAAATGACGAGTAAGGCAAGGACTCACAATATTGATGACAATGTTCATGTTCTTCCAATAGGTATCAACGTCACAGCTCGAGCCACCAAAGACAGCTTGCGGCAGACCCCAGTTATCAGGCTCTGGCTTCTTTGCTTCGATATCCGCAGGGATCGATCCACGAGGGAAGTGCCAAAGGCTGATATAGTCCGAGTCCCACTTCATAGCATAGACGCCGCCATTGACAGCGTTGAACCCATCACCATAGGAAGCAGTATCACTGGCAGGGGGGTTGAAACCACAGCCGATGTTATCATTGCCCACGGCGCACTCCGTGTTTCGCTGCTCGCCGGCGAAGAGCTTAGACAGAGCCGGACTTTGAGTGCAGCCGCTGGATGTGTGTGCGGACATGATGTTGGTGTGAGCAGTGTTAACGCCTTCGATGATGTCGATCTCGCCGCCGTTGGGCCAGTCGTTGCCATAAGACCAGACTTTGCATTGTTGTTAGTTGGTATTCAAACTTCATGCAGGATACAATGAGACTTACATGCGGGCCAAAGACCACATTGGGATGGAGGCATATGGAGAAAGTCGGCAATGAAGAGTCCATGATTGTATGCCTCTTTGCTCTCAAGCCGAATACTCGGTCGTCCTTGGTCCAGAGAGTACTTGTTCTTGTGGTCAACTCCCAACCGCACAACCCCTGTAGACTCATCTACAGAGTACAACCCCATTGATTGGGCATTGGATTGGCTTTGATAGCTGTGTGTCATTGTTAGTACAATGAACAATGGAAAGGGAACCCATGTCAAAGAAGTTTAAGAGAGAAACTCACGCGACATAGCCGTGAGAAGGATCGGCTCCATTGAACCAGTTGAAGCCAGAGAGCAAAGACTCTCCAGCATACGAGTTCATCAAAGAGTACGCCATCTTCAGTGAATGTCTATTGTCGAATTAATCTCTCTGAAGATGCACGATGGTTTGTTGAGTGATGGTTGGAGCAGTTGAAGAAACTCGACACGCTCATCGAATATATACACGTCAAAGGCCAGAGTTGCCAGCTTCGCTCTGGAATGGCACCGAGTCTGGGCTGTGTCATGATGGAAAGGTAAGACAGACTGACAGCTGCTTCCGGGAAGAGCACCAAATCCACAAGGCTGGGTCATCAAAGGCATTGTTGAGTGCCGGGTTCCTGGACCGTGGCGCCTTGCTGCGTGCATTGTATTCGACGGAATAGGAAGCGGCACAATTCCTCAACGGCTCGTCGGGAGAGGGCCGTTGGCTGATGGGAGACTCAAAGACACAGACCCCAGCGACGTTTCCGGTACTCGGTCCAAGACAAGAACAACAACTGCGCCACTTCATCGCGTGTCGTGAGTGTCCTGCTTCGCTGTGTCCAGCCACTGTACGCGGGTTCACGCCGTCCGAGACACGAAGCATGCCAGAGGAACCATTCCAGACATGAGACATCTTTTTCTTCGAAGGAACCTTGAAGAATAAAAAAAACCCAGATTCTCATTGGCTAAGCTTTATCTTTTACATGCCTTTGCAAGGTTGACTGAAACAAGTGTGCTCATCAACCTAGGTATTTGCTCCCAACGCCCCAAGATATGCCATTCCCATCTCTTTTTCTTGCCAAGTGGCTCTTCCTATTCTTGTGTTACAAATTCATATTCATACATAGTTTTCTTCTTTCGACTGAATGCGGCCATATATCCCGTGACTATTCCCCCCATCTATTCGGCGACTTTTCTTTAGATCATTATCCTCCTCAGACCCTCGGTGCCGCCGAGAACTCGTTTGCCCGTGACAGCGCAACGTCCCTGACCGCTCTCCCACTTACCAACGCGATCCTCCATGAACTCTTCCTGTTTCGGGTGCATGCCCTCGATCCATCGGTGGATGCATGTGTAGCAGTATACGACTCCAGTCTGGCAGACAGTGGGGGTAACAATGTCATCTTGACAGATGGGACACAGCGACGAATCCTCGGGGGACCGGACAACGAATATGGGTAGCATGGATAGTGTTGCTATCGGTGCCTCGGCTTCCGTAATGACAGGATCCTCGACATCAGCTTCGGTCTTCTCTTCGCCCTCCTTAATATATTTCTTCTTTTTGCCCAACGAGCTGTGGCCAGACACGACAGGCGGGGGAAGTTGAATGCTCTCTGCTGCTTTTCGTGAAAGCTGCTTCGCAAAATCGGACTGGTACCACCACTCTAGGAACTTGAGAGCAAATATGCTCATTGGTAACAAGATTGACAGGCTGGATAGAGCTTTCGAGCCCAGCTCCTTTGGCGTCGATAGCAAGGATCGAGGGCCGGGCTGTGCGCCGGTCTTTGCCTTCCTAGCCAAATTCTCGATGGCCTGGTGGTCAGCCATTGTCATCCTCCTTATTCGCGTCCCGATCAACCACATCAACGGATTGTGATATTTGGTCCGATCGAACAAGTAGGCCAGGTTGAATGCCAAAATGGCAAAGTAGTAGGCCGCATTCACGTGCGGATAAATGTTGCTCAAAAACCATCTGTAGTAATGTAGAAATCGATCGCGCAGCGTCGGATTGTCCGGCATTCGCGTGTACGCAGCACCTAGTAGCGTTCTCGGCGCGTTGATCTCGTAGCCCTCATCCAGCGTCCTCTTCAAATACGGAATGCCCACTAGCACCGCCAGGTTCTTCCACACATCCCTGGTCGTAAGCTTGAGCGTCTCGCGCACTAGATGCGGCGCTGCAATGCTCGCTCGGGGTATCTCGCCGTGTAGGGCTTTTTCGCGCTTCAGGCCATAAAAATTCTCGGTAAAGGAGCCGCCTCGAGTCCGTAAGTAGTGACGCTCAACGAGGAGCATAAGCACCGCGTAGAGCTCATCGTAGGAATTAAGGATTCGCAGGAGATAGCGTGGGTGTCGCTGTGTGGCAACGGTAAGGAGATATCGCAGGGTCGGAGGCAGAAGACTATTGAGTTGCTGTTCCGACAGCACTTCAAAAAGGGATGGTTTCTGACCATCGAAGGTGCCACGGAGGGCCGTGACGAACTCCATGGCTGCGATTGAGGATTAGCAGCGTGGGCTCACGCAGCTGCCTCTATTCGCGTCGTGGGGATGAAGGTATTCAGGTCTTTGGTGGTTACGATGAATTCGATTGATGAACAAAAAGGCGAGGTTTGACAAATATCAGGGACTTTAGCTTTAGAATTTCCGCGTCCCCCGTGCCGAGCGCCAGTAGGCTGGAGCCAATGACGCTACTCTGGTCCATGTGAACTGCCTCGGTAAACGCTACAGCACCCCAGCCTTTCTACCCCGGATGCGGCCGGCAAAACCATGGCAAAATAGCTACGTATCTGCAAGGCTAATGGTTACATTGAGCCGTCAGACTACCAGGTGCCTGCCTAGGTAACTAACCTAACACCTAATCTATCCGTCCTGTAATATGAAGCTGTGTTCTACGGAGTATGTACATACTCCATAGATTGGGCAATACGACACTCTTGCGTAGTATCAAACTAACTATCCCCCGACTTTGCCTAATATTGACACTGTAGCACTGCAAAAGGTGAGGCAGCTTTCAGAGAGATGTCGTCTATTATAACACGATGGAATGGCTCGCATTCCGATGGCGTAATTAGACGTTGTCCATTCGCGTCTTGGTTTCTGCACTAATACCTGGCAACAGCCACAGTGTGAGACCGATTTGAGACTCGCACTATGTACATGTGATATTCCCAAAAGCATGGCTAAAAGCGCCAAGCATGAATGCAAAGAGACTTTTGACGCAGCTTCTAAAAGGTATCCAGTATTGGGATGAGGAGATTACAGCAGCCATAGATGAAATGGCTGTCTGAGGGGGTTATTAAATCCAACTTACGGGAATCAAACATTGACCACAAGCCTCTCAGACAAACTCGAGTCAAAAGTGATGTGCCCAAAGAGGCATTAACAGGCAACAGGAAAGCTCCAGACGGAAATCCGAAGCAATAAAAGTCAGGCGATTCGATTCTCAATATATGGTTGGCACAAATTTGAGTGCTTGAGTGCTTGTCCCAGCAACCTTTCTGCTCATATTTGCACCGATCTGCACGGCCATATACGTCCACCCAGTGCAGTCCGCTGAGATTAATGAACTGCAACTGAACTCACATTTTGGTTAGCATCCGCTCCGTCCGCCTACATACCAGGGATATGATACACCATGTCCACATCTGAAAATAGCTTTTATTTAGGCCAGCTTATGCGGTCTGGAAAATATTCGGACCTGACGCTAGTGTGTGGTGGACACGAATTCAAAGTACACAAGGCTGTTGTGTGTCCGCAATCTCGTGTCCTGGCTGTAGCTGTCGATGGGGCTTTCGAGGTTCGTGAGGCCATTAACCCGACCAGAAAGTCACTAAATTTCCAACATAGGAGGCCAAAACAGGTGTTATCAATATAGAAGGCTTTGAGCCTGAGACAGTGAGGCGAATGGTCGACTTTCTGTACACGGGAAACTATGATAACCCCTCATCACAGCAGACTGAAGGTTAGATCCCATGCCATTCCACTCATTCCCTATACTATTAGCCAGGTCCTGAAATTGTATTAGCCGACTCTTCGACTACTGAGTTGAAGGCCGATGATGATGTTAGTATGTTTCCGCCGGAGACAATAAGCTCGGTTCTTCCAGTCTCCAATGAAGACATGGTGCAACACGTTCGACTAAATGCCATTGCGGATTACTATAATATACCGAAACTGACTGAGCTCGCAAATTCAAAGCTCAAGAATATGTACCGAGATAAGTGGGATTCGCAAGCATTTCTAAATGCAACAAAGGAAGCCCTCGCCAGCACTGGCGATAAATCCTTACACAAGATGATGGCTGGCGCCGTAGCCCAGAATATTAAGAGATTACTCAGCCAGGACCAGCTCGGTGAATTGATCAACGATTTTGGCGTGGAAGTCTTGCGGAATCACGTTATTCAAGCTGAAGAAGCAGAAGAAAACCTCCGCTCTAGACTCTGGCAGTTCCAGGGAAATCTTGCACTTGAGGAAGCCAGACGCCAGAGTGCAGAAGCTAGGACAGACCGCGTCATTGGGAGTATCGGTGCCTGCATACAAACTCTGAAGGAGAGGGACGATTGTCGGAACACATCCTGTTCAGCAGACTTTGAATGTTATATCGAGCAGCGTGGCCAGCCTTCCGATCCGATATACATTCTTAGGTGCGCCAGATGTCGCTGCAAGCACTAGCTGTTACCTTATTCATTATAACCACTTGTATCGTCAGAGGGTTACAAGAACCGCCCGCCTATTATCCATAATGTATGGTTTAAGAGCCTATCTCAAACAGACCTCCAAGAACTACAGCTGCAAGACACATTCGACTTCATAACACCGAAACCCGGATAATTAATAGATAGTGGAACGCGAATAATGTAAATGGTTCACTGCTCCATCAAACAAGTTACTTTTCACTAGCGCAGTACTGGCTTTTAGCGCATCCCCATAGCGGGACGCTGCTTACCATCGCAGCTGTAGGTACTTTCCAGTACTTTCCTTACACCCCCGAACGGCCTGCATAAACCTGAATTACAGTGCTTATCGCCACTGTTACCTTTCGACGCCAACCATTTGATCACGTACCCCAAAGTACACTCTCGCACTCTCCGTACCTCGGTATGAATTCTGTATCCTGGCCATAACACATATATAGAATGCCAAAGCCAATTTCAGTCTACACCTTCAAATGTCAGCCATTCCCATCTCACAAGCCCGCTCTCAGCCAACATGTCTGAAAATGATACTCTTCACAATAGGACCGACATTGAAAAGATTCAGGCCTGGTTCTCATTGTCACAGGACCAAAATGGTCAAATAAAGGCAGGTGTAAGCGCCCCGTTCCCGCCCTATGTGCATTTCACCTTCATTCTTAAAAACAAAACACCACTAACTGTCCACCCACACGCATGAAATAAAGCCCACACTTCCAACTCAACCTCCATACCATAACGTAACTGACTTGAAATCCCCCCTTTTCCCAGGACTGGATGAAAGACCTCGTCCCTCACATCACCGTCGTCTCCGCCACCTCCATCCCCTCGCAAAACCGCGCCAAAGTCACCTTCGGCCTGACCATCCTCCCCGAACACGCCAACCGCCTCGGCAACCTGCACGGCGGCGCCGCCGCCACCATCTTCGACTTCTGCACCTCCATGCCCCTGTCGCTCATCAGCCGCCCCGGCTTCTGGCAGTACATTGGCGTGAGCCGCACCCTCAACGTCACGTACTTGCGGCCGGCGCCCACGGGCACAGAGGTCCTGGTCGAGTGTGAGACTCTGCAGGTCGGCAAGAAGATTTGTGCGCTGAGGGGCACGATGAAGCGGAAGAGCGATGGCCAGCTGCTTGCGGTGTGTGAGCATAACAAGGTCAATATTGATCCGGATGTGAAGCTTTAACGTCACATATGCTTTTTTGTTTTCATTTATTTTCATCTTCTTCTTCTTCTTCCTGTTTCTTATGTGTATGTAGATGGGTTCAGGGACGGGCAGAGTTTAGGAGGCAAGATTTCTTCTTTGTTTTGCGCTACATTAGTTATAGACAGAGTGATCATACATCGTTATAGAAAAGACAAGAGAACTGAAAAGAAAAAGACAACCAAATATTAATCACCAATTTCCATCATGGCGAGTGTTGCTCTTCAGACAAGTGCGATATATCCACCACTTCCAACTCGGCATCCTGCAGCAACCCCGGCAATTCACTCGACACTGGCTCAGACTCAAGATCATCATCCTCCTCCTCAACATCGTTATCAGCAATGTACTCCAAGTCGCCTTCCGGATCCGAATCTTCCATATTCACAAGGGTGCCCCACAGAAGGAAATCGCTCGGAATGAAGTTTTGGACTGCGGTCTGCGATCCCTGGGCCGTCTCAGAATCACTAGCTTTCCAGAAAGCAGTTGGCCCACAGGGACCATGGGGATCGTAGTCTCTGTGGCAAGTTAGCTGGGTGAAGCACCGTGAGTATTTCCAGGACCTGCGTGCGGTGACTTGCCTATCGAACCAGTGTCCTACCACTCCCCTAGCAGATCGCATGCCACCAATCTGGATACCTTCACTCTTCCATCTCTCATGGCCGTGAAATACAGAGACTGTCGTCCATCTCACCTCACCCTCTGTCGTTAGGCCGACCGTGCCTTTACAATTAAATGCTTCCGTCAGCTTAGTACTAGCATGTAGATGAGGGATATGGTAGATATCTTACCTCGAATGCCAGAGCTGGCATTTTCATCCCACGAGTTGTCCAGAGGACGAGAAAGGCCCTTAAAATGCACTAGTGGTAATTCTCGCGAGTACTCCGAATCGGGGTCAGGGTCCTCAATTTTGACGACATGGATTCTCATGATGATCAGTCGGGTTTCTTGCTCAACGTCGAGAGGGGCGCGAGGAGCCTCGCTTCTATCAAGATCACCCATTGGGAAATTATAACTGAAAAAGTCATTGTAGTCCAGAAAGGAAACAATCTAGCCGCAAGTCAGTCATCTCATCATATGGGAAGAGAAGAGATGAATTAGTAGACAGCACATACGCGATACCACGTGCCAGTCACGCCGTATGGATCACTAGCATCAAGTGAAGTCGGGTCGGGTTTGCCGGAGGAGAAGAAACTGTGTGACCAAGCTCCAGAGAAGGGGTTATCCCATATATCACAAAACAGCCGGGTAAGTCTCTTATTGTGAAGGTTATTTCCGAGAACAATGAGAATAGCCTCGACCTTTTCCCAATCCACGCGGTCGCTACCGTCATCCAGAAAAGGGCCCCATCTTGTTCGGGGGGTATAATGCCGTATGTCATACAACTTGGATGATGCATAGGGATACGTCCTCATGGAGCGGAGCCTACCGAGTTTAAGAACCGGTTTGCCGTATAAGCAATGCAGCCTTGCACTCTGCTGCTGGTGGTCCTTGTCAATGTGACTCTGCTGCACTTTGTTCATTCTCTCGAAAAGAGAGGATTTCTGGAAGAAGGCCAAGCTGTTTGATTCTTCCTTGAAGATATTCTTCAGAAAGTCGGTATTTCTCGAAGCGTGCTGCGTGCTGGAGAATTCGAGCCGTTCTCCCGCTGAGGAGGCATGCTTGAGCAGTCGGCTCACTACCTCGTAAACAAAGCCCAAATCATCTTCCTGTATCGAATTTTTTTTATCAGCACCCCCAGCTCTAGTTGGCAGAATTAGTTCATATTAACGCTACCTTGTCTTCAACTCTGTCACGTTTACAGATTGTTTCCAATCTCACCAGGTCATGTAGTTCAGACTCCCAATCTAGGTTCCGATTCTCGGGAGGGGTATCCTAGACCACAGCCAGTCAGCCGAAATCACAGATCAGATACGCGCCTCGCCTAGATCTCGGCATGACGCACAAATACGTGAAGATAAACATCGTGACAGAGCTTGCGATTCCCCTGAACAAAGCTATGAAGCGCACGGCAGACGCGGGGTAGGGAGCCCAAATCACGGGGGGAGAGCCATTGAAAGATGTTGTGCAAAATCTCGTTGGGCAAAGTCGTCAAATGCGTCATATTGACTGGGTTGTCTGATGAATTCATAGCCGCTATTCGATGGAAGATGAGAGAGTAAGGCCTCAATCATACCTGGTTGAGTAGCAGGTGAGGCTGGCTAGTACGTGAGTGGTAAGTGAGCATAGGTAGTACAGTAGGTGGGCCCAACATCGGAGCCACCAATTGGTAATACTCGGACTTAATGCAGTGGAGGTACATACATGTAAAATGGTGGCTCTCCCTGTGGCAATCAGAGCGGTGGGGCAACATGCCATCCACATCTGAATGTGCAGCGTCTCCTCACTTGCATCATCTCACCAATATCCAAGATCACAATAGGCAGTATCAAGCAGAAATAAAAATGCCATTATATTATATACAATATGAGTTTGTATTTCATGCTCTCGAAAGCCTTGAGCTATGATACCAAAACAATACCTTCCTCGCTAACAAAAACAAAATTCCAATCCATCAAAACTCCGACATATGTTCATGTGTTGATTGCATTGCTCAAACAACCTCGGTCATTGCGTCCTTTGTGGAAACTGAGTCAATCAACCAATCATAGGAGGTCCCCCAACTGGCTTTCCAAGAAGATCGAGGAAAGCATCAATAAGAATCTTTGGAAGAACCTTCAAGGCACTTAGGTCCAACAATGCTGATGCAGTCGTTTTCGTCGTGCAACCAGGCGCCGGCTTCTTCCCGGCCATGATATCAATCAGCCAAGAGAGCGCTTTAGGAGCTCCTGTTATAGACAAACTTTCATGCTCTGAGATGATATCTCTAACGTACTGTACAGAGGCACCGCCGCTGCAGTAATAGCTGACCAAGGCATCAGTCTCGTTGACAGGACTGAGTTCATCCCCAGTGGACTTGTAAATAAGTAATGGGATCTTGGGAATGACATGGCCGGGATTGTTATCGGCAATGATCTGGATGACATCAGGGTTCGTAAAGGGAATAGTAGGATCATCCCACATGCCGAGGGCATCCTTGAAAAGGAAGTTGATAAGGTCGGCAGTCAGGCACTGGGTCCTGACCTGGTTATACAGTGACTTGAACTGTGGTTTAATGTGTTGGTCCACTAATTGCTCAATGACGGGGTACTGGTTTGCAAGGCCCAAGATGCCAGAAGGAATGATACCGGAGTATGCCTTCTTGTTGACTTCCTTGAGAACCGTGCCGACGTTGGGGATTGTTCCTCCAATCGCCGCTCCGGCTATATTCAGCTCCGGCGCATAGGTAGGTTGCAACTCAGCGGCCCAACCTGAAGCAAGACTGCCGCCAGAGTAGCCCCACATGGCGATGGTCGCATCCTTCTTGATTCCCGTGAAGTCGGCAGAGTTGAGTGCCGCTCGGATGCCGTCGAGGGTGGCTTGTCCGGCTTGTCGATTGGCCAGGAAGGCCGCGTTGGGGCCTTGGTGATCTGGTATGACGACAACCCATCCTTGCTCGAGAGCAGCTTCGATAAGAAGGATCTCGGCCTGGGTAAGAACAGTGCCAAGGGGGCCGCCAGAGCCCGACGCCAGCTGGAGCGCGTATGATGGCGCACAGTTGAGGAACGGCGCGTCTTGGGCAATCTGGTATGACAGAAGCTTGCCCAAGTTGGCGTTGTTGGGAATGAGGACGGTGAGGACAGTGGCTGTCGCGTTGCCAAAGTTGTCGTTGGTTCGGTAGAGGATCTGGTGGCTGGCATTTAGGTTGACAGGCACCAAGCCAAAAGCCGCGATCGATGCTGGAGGTACTCGATGCTGCAAGATGGCGCCCGGAGCAGCGGTGTTGACATCTTGAGGCACAGTGTAGAAAGAGTCATCAGTAGGCGGCACCACAGTGCCTCTTCCTTCTAGGTCATAGGGCACAGCAAGAGCTGTGGTTGACAGGACTAGCCATGTCATCACCCGGACGAGTCCAACCATGTTGTTTGAGCAATAGATACCGCGGGGAGGCTCAGAATGCCAATGGGAACGGTGAATTCTGCGATACAAAAACTGGAGAGCTCGAGGTCTGAAAGACGAATCCACAGGACGGTTTTATGTTTTTATGGACACCTCCAGATGGGGAGGGAGCCGCCCACATGATAAATCGATCTTGAGACAGCATGCTAGTCCCTAGATCTAACCTGATTCTTCGGTTTTGGCCGACTCTAATTAAAGGAAGCAATGCGATCCGGGCTGGTATTGGCCCGTGCATCGAGGTGTCCTTCGGTGCTCTCTAGGCTTAAGCCTTTAAAAAGCAATAAGTAAGACATTAGGCGGGAGGGAACTAACAGACAGACAGACCAACCATATCATCCATTGGATGATACGCTCCTTGGGTTTAATTGTTCTACTTTGAGTTTCAATTTTAGAATTCGGCATAATAATGCAATCAACGTTGGGGTTTTTTATAAGGTGCACGGAACACCGTCGCCTAAATAGGAATGCTGCTGTTGCTGCTTTTGTTGCTGCTTTTGGTGATGCTTCTGATATGAGGTCCTGCGTGGATCCCCCCCATGTCCCTTGGTTGTGGTAGCGAGATCCATCGGTACTGATCTGCAAAAACGTGGGGTTCTCAAGCATCATGTGGAGAGAGAGGATCGGTCATCCATCTGCACTCGAAAAGGGAACAATTACGGATAGCCTTACAGCAACATGTTACCCCTGGTCGATCCAACGACGTTGGACAGGAACAGGATGCGGAGCGGAGCATCGACGCTTCGAGATGGGATGGGATGGGATCGCACAGCCTCTTCTTCACCGGATCGCATGCCTGTTCTAGTTAGAAGACTAGCCACATCCGGTGCCCAGGGCCGCAGCACACCAAGCAGCGTCGCAGACCAAGCCACCATCTGTCTGCAAGTAGACCCGGAGGCAGACTAATGGCGCCTAAAACTCGTACACTACTGCTGCTTCTTCATAGCCAAGAGAGCTTCCACAAATGGAGAGAATGCCCTCGTTGGCGTGGCTTTTAGGGTGCGGGGTTGGTTGCTCTGGATGCAACGGACAAACAACACGTTGGCGCTTGTGAACTGACTTTCCGGCATCTATCACTCGACTTCGGACCTTTTTGCTGAGATCAAAGCATCTGCTCTGTTGGCAGACACGTCCTGCCGACCACTGTATTCATGAGGGCGGCTTCGTCCCATGTGGCGCTGGAAAGAAGAGACGAGTTTCAGCCGATGGCGGTTCCTGGAGTTTCAGCTGATGATGGTCCCCCGAGTTTCATAGTGGCAGCACGGCCAGTCAGTAAATGTTGGCTATTCATTCAGCTGGTGGATGCATGCGCCTCCCCGGAACTCGTCCCAGGCACGCTTTTCGTTGGAGATTTGACTTCTGCCGAGATAATGCAAGGCGCTGGGAGATTGAGGCTTCCGGATACCTCTGCCGCCCGGCGGGAGAAATTAGAGGCGGGCTCTTCGTTAGGTTCTCCATCGAAGTGTGTCGGCCTTCTCCGACATCATCTCTTCCAACAGGGTCCTCTTTCGCAGCGTTACATTGTTAATGTCCAGTGCTTGTGGTAACAAAATCATTCTATTAATATGAATAGCACTTCCAAAAATCGCTACTTTGACTTCGTCGTCGACTTTTGGTTGCGAAAAATTAGCGAATGTGTTGGCGCAGGGGGTGCAGTGTTTTCACTAATGCAACAGCTAGATATCGACCGCAGAATTGGGCCTCATTCCACATACTGTTGTCTCTAACACAGAACGCCTTGCTTCTCTATAGTCTCTAATGACTATTTTAAAAATTTCAGCAGTGGCTGAGCTAGGGCCATATTCCAGTGCAGATAATAACCGGCATCTCATGCGAACTAAGAAACTCCGCGGCTTTCGGCGCATTCTCAAGTCGAGGCGAATGGAGTTTGTCATCAGAAGAATGATGTGTGACAACTCTAGACCTCAGGAGATTGGGGGGGGGGGGGTTTCTGTCTTTCCTTTCGTGTGCCTTTGGTGTCAATTTATCCTAATAGTTGAAGTAAAAAGCTTGGTCTTTGTGGGCCACCCTCATACAAGTGAAGTAATGACGTCAGTGAGGTACGAAAATTGGGAGAAACTTATCGTACATTCTCAGAATAGAGAGTAGAGCATGGGCTAATTTGGGATTCTCTCCAGAGGAGAGCCCTAGGTAACCTAGTTCGTAAGGATATAATAAATTCCTAAATCTTTTAAAGAGAAATTCTCATGCAATTCTCGATGTCGCCAATTTCGTCCACTATAAGGGTTCGTTTCCGCATGGACTAGTGATATTGCATGTCATGCATAAACATGTTGGTGAGTAAGGATACTATCCGAGATGCTTTGAGATCTAAGCATGCGTATACCCTTCATTTAATGCGATTCCATGAATTGTACAAATTGGGTTTCCAAGGGCTAGCTCGGGGAGATATAATCTTCCCCATCAATGGCATGACCGTAGTAAGCGGAAAGATCGAAGGTGTGGTCGTTGCGCATGCCGAAATTACCTCACATCCGCAGATGGTTGAGCGAATCATGTGACGAGCGCAGCATGCTCTCCAAACTGACTGTTCGCCATATGGCGCTTTGGGACTTTGTCTGGGGAATCCAACGAAAAAGAGCGCTTTATTAGCAGCTCAACCACACACGGTAATAAGAATGACTTGCTTAATAACTTTGTGTCCCGGGCATGTGGGCGTCGCAGTTCTGCATCTCGAACACTAACCCCCGCACTTGCGCACGCCGAACGCACCCCGACAACTGCCTCCCCGGCCTTGGTGCGCCGCTAATGTGTGATGAGGCGCCATCCCACTATCGATGATACTCGATTCGTCGGTTTGTGGAGTGCTCAGTGACCGTTGGTCGTCAGTCTTGACAAGCTTTCCGTTGATAATAGCAATCTAGAGATGGAGGCTATGCATGGCATCAAGTTGGGCAGTCAGCAGAACTGTCATGCCCGGAGGACGGACGATGAATCTAGCACAATGCCCAAATATCCATCGGAGAAGTCGAGAATGGCAGTACGACGCTGGACAATGCAGCCCCGTGTGGTCTCAACACTTGTCGTCAGTGGCAGCCACCCAAAACCGCCAGCCGTTTTGGGAGGGTCGTGTAGCCACTCCACTGCGGGAGGCTCAAGCCGCGCCAGCCGACGTGAGAAGCAGTGACACTAGCTGGAAGCTCGTTCATTTTTCATACGGGATGTGGCGGTGGCGGTATCAGTTGCCTTGTCGCAGGTCGGTTGCGAAGCGGCGCGCCAAATCTGCCCACAAGGGAAGATGCTTCATTTCGGTGGTGATTGTTTGTGGAGGAAGAGAGGGGAGCCACCAAGGACCCGAGAGCGATTTGTCCAAAAGTGGCAGACACAGCAGTGCTTGTGCATTCGGGACCAAGGTACGTCCCTGCGATGGTGTCAGGCAAGGCCTTGGCTAGTACATGTACTCCGTACGCCTCAGGTGAGGTACGAAGCCCTGGAGTCTGCGATTAGCTCTTCCTGAATTCTAAGAGGCGGGGCATCTTCAAGTCAAGTGTGGGGGGACCGAAAGAACGTCCAAGGAATGGCTTTGTCGTTAGAGAACCTGGAAAGCATGGATCCACACCGTAGAGCTTGGTGGGATTCTGTTCGTGTGACTAACTACCTAACGACGACTAGCAGATCTTCTCGTTACCTAAGGTGACATATCAACAGCAGCAGCGTTGTCGGCTGTTGAAGCGCAACTATAGGGCCCCCAGCTACAGCTTCAGGGCTCCAGATCCTCCTCCATCTTCTTAACGTTGATGCGCACCTATATATCGTAGCTTGTAAGTGGCTCACGTTGTGACAGAATAAGTACCAATCAGGGTCGCCAACCCGCTAGGGATTCAGTGGGTGATCCCCAAGATCCCGGCTAGGCCCAACCGTAGGAACTGTTCATGGTGGCCCTGGAGCGCACCTGGGCAGCAGCAGCTAGTAACCTTGAGGGTTGGATTGTTTTTACTGCTGAAGAGTCTGTTGTTTTTAAGGGTCCTCCAGGCCTAACAATCCTAGCCCAGGTGGAGGTTCATTCGCTAGCCAGAGCACCCGGGCTGGAGTCATTGTGAACATCCATCCAAGTGTTGAACCTGCTACACCTGGGAGAAACGACAACGCCACAGAAACATCCAATCCATCCTTCATGGATAAGGTAGACAGAGAGGCAAACAGACAGACATCTCCCACTCTCTTTTTCTCACCAAGCTTCGGGTCTTGGACGATAATATCCATGGATACAACGTGTTTAGCCTCCCTCTATCTATCAGCCCATCTCAAAAATAAAGTCATTGCGCCAATTTTATCCTCGGTCCCCTCTTGTAGGCATCAGAACAGGTTAGTTCCCCCCCCACAGCGTCTCCATCATCTGATTTCCCCCGGTCCCGCAGTCAACATTCGCGCCGCCCCTCCTCCATACACTAATAAGGTCAAGCTCCTGTGCGCGCGCGCCAACCACCAGCACCAGCTATCGCCATGTGTTCTCCGAGCCGTTGACTTTTCTCCGCGCCCGCTGTCCACCCGCTTGACCGTGTCTGCGGCTGCGTCGCTTCCACTCACTTGTGTCTGTTGATCCTACAGTGCGCACCTGGCTATCGCTCCTCTCTCTAGTCGTCGTCTTCAGCCCTGATCTTCATCCTGTCTGGAGTCGTACCCACTGGAGGGCCTGCATCCGCATGATCGAGCTTGCATCCCCTCCATTGGCCTGGTCATTTCTAGGGCCTCGTCTCGCCGTCATGTCGCACTGAGCGCGTCCCTACAAACTACTTCACGGGAGGGCTGATGGTAACAGTATAGAGCCGCCAACTTCGGACCAGTACCGCCAACGCGCATTGTCTGTTTCCTATCGCGCGCTGGTTGCTGCTCTCGCGCAACGCCGCAAAACTCTACCAAACCGCGCCACCATAACTGCAAGTCAGCCTGGGTGGGGGGCCGGTATTGTCTCTCATCTGGCTCTCTCCATTGCTCGCCAGACCGACCCGGCGTTTCGGCCCCGTCTTCAACGTCGAGATACTGTCAGACCTGACAAGTTATTGGTGCAGCGGTGTCTGCGCGCGCCATTGCTCAATTCTCCGGCTGTTTGTCGGGTTCTCGGACGTTGTGAGAGCTATGACTTTTGTCGATGCCCCTCAGCTTCCAACCACCAAGCCAGCTTTTCCCATTTCCCCGGCCAGCTCTATAGCTATGAGCTCCGGCCTCGAAGGAAACGGCGCATCGCCAGGAGACCATGTCAAGAATGAATCTGGAGCTAGACTCGGCCTTGCGGCAGAGAACGGAACTTCACCTCACGATGAAACCTCCAAGAAGCCGAGCGACGACCAAAATGAAGTGTCGTCCAACTCTGAAGAACCGGCTCGAAAGAGGCGGCGGAGTAGGAAGGGACTGGAGAAAAGGTTCGAGTGCACGGCTGAAGGTTGTGGAAAGAGTTACTCCAGGGCAGAACATCTGTGAGTGAATCCCATTTTTGTTTTATTTTATTTTTCCTTGAGACGAACCGCAAGAGTCTAACTTCACAGCTACCGTCATCAATTAAACCACAACTCAAAGCAAATCTTTCGCTGCGAATATCCTGACTGTACACGAACTTTTGTCCGTGGTGACCTTTTGAAGCGGCATATGGATCGCCACACAGCCAAAGGCTCACAGCTCAACAGAAGAGACTCCATGGCAAGCCATGTGGCCTCTCCGACTATAGCCCCTGCGGATAATAGTCGAGCACTCAACGAGGCCAGACAAGCCCAAATGCAGCATTTTTCACCTCAAGAGCCTTCTCCCACATCTTATACGCCAATGGCCAGCACGCCCACGACCACTTTCCCAGCTACTACACCTGCTACTACCAACGATGGCTTTACCCACGACTCAACATACGGGTCTATTGCGCCGAACCGACACAGCCAAGGACACTCTTCCAATGGGCCTTCGCGACCGTCAATCCAAACGCATGTTGATCCGTATGGTGTAATGTCACCAGTGTCCAGTCACCAAGGCTATCATAGTCAATCCAGCACCACCCCACAGACGGCGGGATTCGTTCCTCAGCATAGCGTTTTGCCCTTCAATCTCCCGCCCGCTCAATTCTCTCACATCCAAAGTAGCACAGCTCCAAGAGAAAGCGCCCCGTCTTATGTAACGACGACGACGACAGCTGCCGAATACTCCCAAGGTCCACATCCTCATTCAAGTGAGATGGCAATTCTGGACCAGATGGCAATGTCCAACGCTGGCCCTGTTTTTGGAGACGACGGGATCAACAAGTCGCCATATGTAGGAATGCCTGAGGACTTCATGGCGTACTTATTCAACTCTATGCCGCAACATGGCTCTCCACACCCAACTGCCTTGCCACCACCGATGCTCAAGTAAGTGAAAAAAAAATGTGTCCCTTTCTTTCTCGGCATTGGAGTTGATTCAGTATTAATATCTTTGTCAGCTACGGTGATCTCCAGAGCAATCAGCATTCTGGCCCCTATCTCGCCGATAACACTGGGCTGGGCTTTTTCCCACCTGATCCGCAACATGTGATGGCTGTCAACAATCTCTTGGATCAGGATGCTCCTGAAGCCAGTATAACGGAGGAGCGCGGTCACGAAATTTTCAACTTCATAAGCGAACGATTTCAAGAAGGAGACGACGTAATGGCGAGACAAAGGCGGGACAGCATATTGGGCGGCGACCGATCATCTGGAGAGCATATGCTTAGTAGGAGAATGATGCAAGCGTACGTCGGCTCATATTGGTATCACTTCAGCGATCAGATGCCAATTTTGCACAAGCCAACCTTTGCGACCGAGAAGACCCCCAATTTACTATTAATTGCAATCATGGCAATCGGTGCCGCGTGTCTAGACAGAACTCATGGTACAAAAGTAACAATGGCTGGGGCCCAGGTGTCTAATTTTCTTGCAGAACATTTACGCTGGGAGATATTTATGGATCCAAGCTTTCGGCCGCCAGCCAAGTTGTGGGTTTTCCAAACCGTCATTCTTCTCGAGCTATATGAGAAGATTTACTCGACTAGGGAGCTGCACGAGCGAGCTCATATTCATCATGCGACAACCATTACGCTCATGAGAAGAGGCCGGTCTCTCATAGGGAAATCAAGTTTGGACTCACCACCGTATTATCGTGAAGGCGGGGATGGTTCGCGGAAGTCTTCATCATCCGGCATGGCCCACACCGCAGACGAGTGGTGGAATCACTGGATCATCAATGAAGCCACTAGACGAGCTGCTTTTGCTGCATTCGTCATTGACTCTACCCACGCCACCATGTTTGGTCACTCAGCAGTCATGGTAGCCCATGAAATGCGACTTGCCCTCCCGTGCGATGAGTCCCTCTGGAAAGCTTCCAGTAGTGCCGAAGTCGGGCGAGTCGAAGCCAACTTAATATCTCGCGGCGTCAAGCCACTATCATTCCTCGAGGGCCTGAAGAAGACTCTTAGCAACCAGGAGGTTCGCTCAACATCGTTTGGGCGGACGGTCCTCATGGCCGGTCTACTTAGCGTAACATATCATATGCATCAACGTGACCTCCAAGTCAATGTGCTTGGAGGAGGCGTCATCCAGGCTCTAGGCGGCCGCGACAAGTGGCGTGCCACCCTGACGAGAGCTTATGATTCCTGGAAGTCAGACTTTGACAAGGCCTTGGATCAAACCGAATCATCAACTAATCCATACAGAAATGAACTCACAAAGCACGAGTTCAACGTTGTATTTGAAAGTCGCACAGTTTTACATCACCTTGCTCACATGGCTATGCATGCCGACATTGTTGACTGCCAAATGTTTGCTCGGGCAAAGAGGCTTCTTGGCCGGACTATTGGACAGCAAGAATTCAACAGCGCCCAAAGGAGGATCAAGGAATTCTGGGCGCCGTCTGCAAGAGCGCGCGATGCCACTTATTACGCATTAAAATTTCTCTGTTCCGTCCTTGTGCCAGATCATGCAGGGCCGCTGTACGCGGCAGATCCTCATCCAGACAAGCCGTACGAGACTCGCGATGATGTGCTCCTGAACCGACCCTGGGTTCTGTATTTTGCGGCGCTTGTTGTATGGTGCTATGGTTTTGCTGTGGAGGGGCCATGTACAAATACGCAAACGCCAGCAACCTACGAGGAGCAGTGGCAGCAGATGAGAGGCTACTTGATCAAGTATGGAGGAATTACAGATCCGAACGAGTTACGGACAATGAGGGGCATCAACAACAACACCGCAATGTTGATGGTTTTGAAGGATTCCTTTGACAACTCACGATGGGAGCTACTGCATGAGGGAGCGAATCTTCTTCACAACTGCATTATGCTCAACTCTGGGAATAGCATTGTATAAATGGCGCGCGGGCAACAAATGGATGGATTTTTACCAAAAAGGTTTCTTTTTACCACAAGGTAGTGGTGAGGCTCCGAGGGGGGACCCTAGGGGTGCTACATCTACATCATGGCATGAAATGACTTGACGGAGTTAGCTCCGAATATGGGAGGGCACATTTGCTTTATTTTCAAAATACCCCTTGTGTTGGCGATGGATGGTTTAGTGAATGAAAGCACTGGATACATATACATATGCGAGATTTGGATTGAAGATGTGTACATAGTTCAGATGTAGTTATACAGGCTTGATAATTCATTAGCTGGAAGAGTTGTAAATACAAATCAAGTTGCAACTGATATTGCAACCCTAGTGACTAGTAGCTTGTCACATCTATGGTCTCTTCTAGTGATATCCAAACTCGATTCAGCATCTCTTCGTGTTTTCTAAGGCCCATTATTGGCTCTTCTCACCGGTGCCTTGCCTTTCCCCGTTTTCTTTGCCGGCCGGCCCCTTCTCCTCTTTGGTAGAGGCTGAGGGTTATCCTCCGCATCCCCCCCATCCTCGTCATCCTCCACAACTTCAGCTGCTGTCCGCTTCCTCGAAGACCCCGCCTGCGCCTCAACATCCCAATCAAACAGACTGTCATTCACCCACCCCGACTTCTCCAGCAAGCGGGCATACATCCGGCGCAGCTTCGTATAGTTGGGCTTGTCCTCGTACTTCAGCGCGCGCGCATACATGAGGTGGTGGGCGAATTCCGGGGGTAAGTTCAGGCAGAGGTCGTCGATGGGCGTGCTGAGCTTCTGGATGCCGATGTCCTTGGCCTTGCCTCCGTTGGAGCTGGGTTCCCGCGAGCTGAGGCCCTGCCAGGGGAGGTTGCCGCGCGCAAAGTAGATGAGCATGTAGGCGACGGATTCGAGGTCGTCTTTTGGTGCTTGGTACTATATTTTGGTTTTTTCCCGAAAACAGGTTAACAATGGACACTAAAGTAAAAGTGAAGGAGAGAAAAGGGGGCGGAGGGGAGGGGATTACAATGCCTAGGTGAGCGCTTGTGCTCGCAAACCGCATCGTCCCGAAGAATCCATGTCCCTCCATTTGCTCCTCGTCAAGCTGGTCCCTCGGAATATTCGTAATGGACATGCCAAAATCAAGAACATGCACAATCTTGCCCTTTTCCTTGCCGCGGCCCATGGCGAAGTTCTCGGGCTTCACGTCACAGTGTATCAAGCCATTGCTGTGAACAGCCTCCATCCGCGAGAGCAGCTGGTCCGCCAGCATGAGGATGGTCTTGAGAGAGAATTTCCTCTTGCACCGGCAGAATAGCTCCTGGAGGGACGCTCCGAAGAGCTCTGTCACCAAGTACCGAAAGGACCTGGTGCGGCCGTAGGAGAAGACCTTGGGGATGCCGGGGATGTCTTGGCGGAAGAGGTTGTAGTGGCTGGTTTCGTTGCGCAGTTGGCTTCTTGGGGGGGAATGGGTGATGGGGTTGTTACGGCGTTCGAGTTTTATGGCGACGATCTTGTTGTCTTGTAGATCAGTTCCTGTCCATGATGGTGAGTCCGTTGAGGTTCTAAAGTTTCAACTACATATAGGATACATGTAGGTATGCCAGGGAGTAGATTACCCAGACAGATGGTTCCGAAGCCTCCACAGCTGAGTACGCCTTCAATACGGTACTTATTATCAAGGACAGTTTCCTACTTCTCATTAGGAGGGTATAGCTTGATGCTGGGCATGGGGAATTCAGTCTTCACCTGTGCCTGTGCCTGTGCCTGTGCCTGTGTCTGAGCACTGTTGGCAGCCGCGGAAGTGGCCTGGATGGTGGCCATGTTTCCAACTAGACATTACGATGGATTGAGTTTCTGGATAGGGTCGTATGGGATAATTGTTCTGTCATTGTGATCATATAGGTGTTCTACAAGACTAAATGGAACGAATCAAGGCTCCCTCGTTTCTTTGTGTGCGTATAATGTATGAGGTCTAAAGGCATGGTGACAAAACCGATTGTCTATTAAATCTCATTGTATTCAAAGCTAAAACCCATCTTGTTTACTGCGTCCTTTGTAGAGCATTTAATTATGTCATCAGCAGTTTGTTCAATATCCCCCGTTTGTCAGACTAATAATGGCAGATCCATGTATATATATACCTAATATATGCCTACATTTCAACAATCCTAGATGTCTCTGATGTAGGTACCCTATAGGCGATCCTGCAGGTACCAGCTTTTTTTTTTCGCCTCCGGAACTCAAAATGGCCGCCACCAGCATGACAAAGATGCCGTTTCCGGCAATAAACCCACGTGCTGTGGGTGTCACGGTTCCTGGACTAAATTTGGCCAGACAAAGGAGGCAAAAGTGTTTGAGCTGTTCCTAATCGGTGCCTTGTTACTGGTAGGACGTCTTGCAGGTGTTCCATCCGAACTAGCTTTGTGCTTGAAATAGCCCTCCTGTAGCAACCAGTAACGACATTTCTCTTATTCCTCTTTTGAATCGACGTGAGGCGCAAGCTTACCTATTCCTTTCAGGTAGGCAAACAGCCGCACTCGAATTCACGCACTGAGAGAATCATTAGCTCGAGTCATGGTGAAGCCATGGCGTCAAGCGCAGCTGGATGTGCTCCATAATACGTGCATCTTGAGACGGGACTCACCCACCTCCCAGCGGCTCTGCGCTTATTCATACGCTAGCTCCGTAGCCCCAGGAACCGAAACGAGCAGAGGTGCTGCAGAGCGCGAACCCTTTTTCGGCACACGCGACGCCTTAATTGAATCCCACCTGGCCATCCGCGGCGCAGTCAGTGGGTGTGCGCTCCAGGGCTCCCGCTAAAAAAAAAAATTCCCAGGCTGACAGTGGCTCACGCTCTCCAGCGCCTGTGCTCAGTGGCTGCAAGGCTCTCTCCCCTCCCCACTCCCCCCCAAATCCAGGTTCCCCCACTTACTTTGCGCTGTGGTAGCGCGTCATTCTGCCGACGCCGTGCGAAATCACACCTGCAGCGAAAGCAGTCAGGTGCTGCAAATCCTCTCGCCCTCTGCTCCCACTGCCTCCTCGTCCTCCTCCACCTCTTCCGAACCTCGCAGCCTCGCAATCCTCAGAAAACCACCCCAGCTCTCCTTCAGACCATGTGACAAGAAGATCCTACCAGCGCCTGTCTATTCTTCCCAGCTTCTTCCCAGCAGTTACTTTCCAATTCCCGTCTACACACAGACAGGCTTTACACCTCGCCGCCGCCGCCGTCACAATCCCTTTTACTACCATGGCGCCTTCAAAGGCCTCACGCAACAACCACGATGACAAACCCGACGCTCCCACAAAGGAGAAGAACGGCGGCCATACATCAATCAAGATGCGCCGAGGAGCCAGCCAGCAGACGCATACTTCTCAGAATCGCGATCCTCCCCCTGCCCCGACCTCAGCACCGCAAGCGACCGAAACGCTTCCTCCCAGTGTACGTCGACTGCCCAGGAGCGCCTGCAATTGTTCCCACAACTCGTCCAACCCTTTCTCACTATGCCATTTCATGAATGTCCATTAATGGCTGACACACCCAATCTTAGATTCCCTGGTCCTCTTTCGAACGACGTGCTCTCCACACCTACGTCCGCGAACACGAGCTCACCACCCCTGCGTCCTATTCAAGCTCCTTCCACAACTGGGTACTTTCGCGACCCGGCAGTATAGGCGCCTACTCGCCTACCATGGTGCGCAAGCAGAAAGCTTCGCGACAATCCAAGGATCAGCTCGCAATGGCTGTGCGCAAGCACTTCAACGGCCTGGGTATACAGGAGAACGACGTCATTGTCGACTTCATCTACAAAGTGCGCAACGAAAAGTCCATAAAGTACCAAGGAGCAAATAAGCCGAGCTTTGAGTTGGTTGATTGAAGTCGAAACGGTATATATATGCACACTCTACATGAGAGCTGTACTTCCTTTTGGCATGGCGTGGCGTTTTTTGGAGTTTTTGGTAGTTCGCGCATGATACCCCAGGAGGGATCACAGGGACACAGGCCCATGGAGTTGTTTTGGATCCCTTTTTGTTTGAAGCTTGCAATAGAGAACTTGTGGACCGTTACTTTTGATGCAGATTCGATTCTGTATAGGAATACTGGACAATGATGGGTTTTTTTTTTGTCCCGGGCTACTGCCGCCTCCTGGGTTAGACACCAGGAGGGACGCTGATACCCTCGTGGAGATGCTAGAGTACATAACAAATCTTCACACAAATTTAGAATACTTGAAAGCAACTTTTGTGTCTCTTGCCCAGTTCTGATGTGGATGATGAGGCATGTCTGCGCAACGTGTAGTAGTCAACAAAGTGCTGCTCGGCTCTGTGACATCCCAGACATTTTGACTCAACATGTCAAAGTAGCTCATAGCTTACGGGTATAAATTAGTAGCAAATTTAGTATCTGAAAGCCATATATCTATGAACATAGCACGAGAGCTTGCTACTATGGCTCTATCCAACGCCGACATCGCGCCTCACGGCATCGAATTGTAATAACAAAGATGGACGAATAGTCGATGGGGCCGTGCGTTGGAACCTCTCATAAACCAAAGAGATGAGAAAAGGAAGAAAAAAGCACTTCTACTTCAAACAAACAAAAAAAAACTGTTCAAGGTTCAGGGAAGAAAACGACCCTGTATGCAGAGCTGCACTACCACGTCACATATTTATCTGCATTACTACTGCATCATATCGTTATCTAGCATAAAGCCGAGAAAATAGCGAGGTCGGTATCTGCCGGATTATGACGGCATTTGTCGCCTAAGGCAGCCCACCGTTGCTCGGCTTAAGACCGGCAAAAAAATTATTGGAAAGGCACTCCACTTGGACCGTTTACACACACCAAACAAAAGTCGCGAACATCGACGACGTCCATAGAATCTTTGGTGGGTTGACTAATTATTGAAGGAGACCAAAAAAAAAAAAAAAACCTCCGACAACAACATCGCAAAACCTTGCCAAGCAAAAGACACTCCCCACTCCATTCGGTATCAAATGATTTAATTTGCTTCAATTGAGAATATGAATTCAAACCTGCTCCTCAAGGCCGCGGGTCCGGCGCGGGTCCTAGCGAAAAGCCATCATCTTTCCAGTGGTCCGAAATTTCGAGAATGTCTACGTAAAGGCGCACAGCTACATACAGCTGCATTCCAGACCAGAACTGAGCGCCCAACAGCCCGGAGAGGAGCTCGTAAAGCTCCATCACTAAAGAGAGTAAGTCTATCTTGCGCTTTATACAAAATCCGATATCTAATAAACCTTTGAAGACCTTCCACGCTACGAATACCCTGTCGCAAAAGGATCCCTACAAAGCCCTTGGTGTGAGCAAAACAGCGACGGCTGCTGAGATCAAGAAGGCATATTACGGTTTAGCGAAGAAATACCACCCCGACACCAACAAGGACGCTACGGCCAAGGACAAATTTGGCGAAATTCAATCTGCGTACGAAATCCTCTCCGACCCGACCAAGAAGGAGCAGTTCGATCAATTTGGCGCGGCTGGCTTTGACCCGAATGGAGGGGCCGGAGGTCATCCTTTCCACGGTGCCGGGGGTAACCCTTTTTCTGGATTTGGTGCGCAGGGCGGCTTTGGAGGTGGCTTCGGTGGCGGCTTCAATTTCGAGGACTTGTTTTCGGCTTTCAGTGGCGGTGGTGGACGACGGGCCCATCCTTTCCAGCAAGAGGTTCTCGTAGGCGAAAACATCGAGGTACAGGCGAGCATTACGTTCATGGAAGCTGCCAAGGGCACAACAAAAACAATCTCGATTACGCCACTGGTAGCCTGCGATCCATGCTCCGGAAGTGGGCTGAAGCCCGGCACGCAACGACAGTCATGCCACGCCTGTAACGGCACCGGTGCCCGTGTCCATTTTGCGCAGGGTGGTTTCCAGATGGCTTCAACCTGTGGAACTTGTGAGGGCACCGGCACCACCATCCCCAAGGGCTCAGAGTGCAAGTCATGTTCTGGAAATGGCGTCGTGCGTGAGAGGAAGACAGTTACCGTCGAAATCCCTGCCGGCATCGAGGATGGCATGCGGCTCAGGGTGGATGGAGCCGGTGACGCCGCTATAACTGGCAAATCCTCGAGCCCCAACGTCAGAAGTCAGCGCGGAGACTTGTACGTTTTCGTTCGAGTTGCCAAGGACCCCAAGTTTTCGCGGGAGGGCTCCAACATCCTCTATACTGCCAATATCCCTCTGACCACAGCCCTGCTGGGTGGTCAGGTTTCAATTCCTACCCTGGATGGCTCCGTCAATGTCAAGGTAGCCACCGGTACCAACACAGGCGATAAAGTTACACTATCAGGAATGGGCATGAAGCGACTCGGTGCACGGAGGGCCGGCTCTGGCGACCTGAGGGTAGAATTCCGGATCAACATGCCCAAGTACCTCAGCGCCAACCAGCGGACGATTGTAGAGATGCTCGCCGACGAGATGGGCGACAAGACGGCCCGCCGGGTCATGAACGTTTCGTCACCAAGGTCAGATGGGGAATCATGATAATTCTTACAAAGTTTGATTGAGTTGTCCCATGCTAACTTTTTGGTCTTCTTTCTCAGCTCTGACCCGAACGACCCCGAATCTCACAAGAACGAAGGCTTCCTCAAATCCATGTGGCACTCATTCACCAACCACCCCGCCCACCAACAGGACGCCGAGGCTAGTAGTTCCGGCCAAAGTGACGAGAAGACAAAAACCGAAAAGGGGAGGAAGAAAGAATCCAACTCAGCGTCCAATTAAAATAAGACAGCCTCTTTCTTATCAACAATTCGAACCCCCCCCCCCTTCGACAAAGAATTAACGAGACTTATGGAATAGTAGAGATGTGAAGGCAGGCAGGTACATTGGTATAGATGGACTTGAGAGAAAAAAAAAAAAGAGGAACGATAAAAAAAAAGAAAGCTGCATTTGATGGTGTTACTAAAATGGCCTTTTGATTATCTATTGTCAATGGCGGCGTTTGCTGGAAAGGCTAAACCACTACCCAACTATTCGTATGTAGGTACTGAGAAACGTGTATATGTACTCATAGGGTTGCAATAAAACAAACTGGGGAGCATCATTGCTCCCGCGGAGACAAATCTCCCCACATCATGATACCTCAAGGTGCTGCCTTTCTGTACAGTGATGGCCTTGCAGGACTGCGTAGTCCGAGCCCCAGCATATGGGTAGATACTGACGAGTTCGAGCCCACGCCCCCCTTTTTTTTGGCGAAAAGCCCGTATTCATTGCTCTGTAGCTTCCCAGTTCTTAGATAACAGCAGTTGGCTGCGATATCTTCTGAGCTATCATGGTTAGATCCCAAACGCGCTTCAAAGTCTTGTAACTCACAAAAGCATTCTTCCAGCTCAAATAGCCAGCAGGCAAATAAAACCCTCCCTTTTTTATCATTCGATGACGGCACATTACCAAATCTTCGCATTAAAACTCATATCTTCTTCCCCATCCATCACCCAATAGGTTTCAACTTCTTCTTCTTCTTCTTGTCCCCATCCCCACCGCTTGATTTACCCTTCTGGAACTCCCGCCAGCTACTGATCCGCACATCTCGCGTAGCCTCCCAATCCTGCTCATGCTGCCTCTTGCGTTTCCGTTCTTCGACATCCTGATCTTGTTTTCTCTGTTCACGACCTTCTTCCTGCATTTGGGCTTTCATCTGGCGTCTGCGGCGGTGCTCATTGTCAACGAGCACTTCTCGCGTCTTGTCGCGCCACTTCTTGGCGAATTCGTCTGTCTTGAGCTCGGGGCTATCAACGGTCCATTTGTTCTCCCGGATGAGAAGCATGCGCGCGTCGGCTATGGCCTCGTCGAGGCGCTCACGGTGTTTCTCGTCCATGAGCTCGGTCTGAGCCTTCTTCAGCCGGTCGAAGGCATCGGGCGCTAGAGGATTTTTCGTCTTGTCAGGATGGATGAGGAGAGACTTCTTGCGATAGGTGATTTTGATGTCTGATTCTGGAACACCAGGTTGCAGGCCCAAGACAGCGTATCTAAGAGAACAGTTAGATATGTTTGGGTGTTTGCAGTGAGAATCGAGAGCTACTGACGCATCCAAACGGAAAGCCTTGAGGATTCTATCGATTTCGGCATCCTGGTGTAAGTTAGTATGGGGCGTAATAAGAAAATGGCGGTATCTGGGCATACTTTGTCGAATTCCTTGGCTTCAAGCTCAAGAAAATCAAGGGCGTCCTTGTCCTCTTTACCGTTCTCGTCAGCCATGGTGACGGCCTACCAAAGCAGCTGAGTGCTCCGTCTATTTATTTTAAAATAAGGTGATGACGATTATTACGGGCTAGAAAATAGCGAGATTCTAGCTCTCGCGTCATCAGTCTTTGGCGGTGGTTGAAAGATGGTCGTCAATGGCTTGAGCAGAACATCAAATGCACGATGCCGCATTGAGCCCCCGAGGACCCACTTCCCACCGACCCCCACTAAAGCGATAAGATAAGTCCCAGAAAAAAAAAGTTGGCGACTACCAAGCGATAGAAGCTGCGGACGAGATCATACTCACCAAGCGTCTCCCATGTCAACATCAAGACGCAACTTACCACCATCATAAATATGCCTGCCCGTGCGGCATCACCAGCTCCATCCGAGCCGGAGCTCGACATCTTCAGCTCATTAAATCCCGGCGAACCAGAAAATGGGGCTCAGAATGGCGGAAAAGGTGGTGAAGAGCTCGACTTTGACGGGCTCTTCAGTGGCCCAACTGGGGAGGAAGACGATGATGAGGCATTCATTGCCCTCCAGCAGGCAGCTTCATATCGCAAAGCGACAAATCTCAAGGGGAGAACCGTTAAGAAGGGGGGTGGCTTCCAAGCGATGGGTTAGTGCTGCGCGACAATACACTACCTGGACATCATAGAACGAACGCTTGCTGATCATGCCACAGGTATCAATGCGAATTTGCTCAAGGCTATTGCCCGTAAGGGATTCTCTGTCCCAACACCGATCCAGCGAAAAACTATCCCTCTTGTTCTGGAAAGGAAAGATGTCGTAGGAATGGCGAGAACAGGTTCAGGAAAAACTGCAGCGTTTGTTATTCCGATGATTGAGCGACTGCGCACCCGAAGCTCTAAATTTGGCTGTCGAGCACTGATTCTATCACCATCTCGAGAATTGGCGATCCAAACACTTAAAGTTGTCAAGGAGCTCGGCCGGGGCACGGATCTAAAATGCGTGCTCCTAGTTGGTGGTGACAGCTTGGAGGAGCAATTCGGCTTCATGTCAGCTAATCCCGATATTGTCATCGCCACGCCTGGTCGATTTTTGCATCTAAAGGTGGAAATGAACTTGGATCTCTCGTCTGTCAAATATGTCGTCTTTGATGAAGCAGATCGACTCTTCGAGATGGGTTTCGCAACTCAGCTGACTGAAATTCTACACGCGCTCCCGCCTTCAAGACAGACACTTCTCTTTTCCGCCACTCTGCCAGCATCATTAGTTGAGTTTGCGCGAGCAGGTCTGCAGGACCCTAGCCTTGTTCGACTTGATGCCGACACAAAAGTGTCTCCCGATCTCGAAAGTGCTTATTTCAGTGTCAAAGGAGCAGAAAAAGAAGGTTCGCTATTGCATATTCTCCATGACGTTATCGGAGTGCCTCTTGGCCAACCGGTTGGTCAACAAGAGGAGTCAGAAAAGTCCTCGAAAAAGCGTAAGCGTGCACCAGATGCAGGTGGTGGCAAGCCAACAGAACACTCGACAATCGTTTTCACAGCTACAAAACATCATGTCGAATACTTGGCAAACCTATTACGAGAAGCTGGCTTCGCAACGTCCCACGTGTATGGTTCACTTGATCAAACGGCCCGTCGTATCCAAGTCGAAGACTTCCGTCAGGGAAAGTCGAATATCTTGGTTGTCACAGATGTTGCTGCCAGAGGTATCGATATTCCCGTCTTGGCTAACGTAATTAACTACGATTTCCCTCCTCAGCCGAAGGTCTTCATTCACCGCGTCGGTCGAACGGCTCGTGCTGGCCAACGGGGCTGGTCATACAGTCTAGTTAGGGATATTGACGCGCCTTATCTTCTTGATCTTCAACTGTTCCTCGGAAAGAAGCTGGTCATTGGTCAAGAGGAAAAAAGTCCGTCATTCTCAGATGACGTAGTCGTTGGAGCCTTGAAACGAGATGCAGTTGGGACTCACGTAGAATGGCTCAATAAGTTTCTGGGAGAAAGTGCCGACGTTAACGCATTGCGAGGTGTTGCTGCCAAGGCAGAGAAGCTCTATATGAAAACACGCAACTCAGCGTCAAGTCAAAGTGCTAAGCGATCACGCGAAGCAGTAGCCTCTAGGGCTTGGGGACAATTGCACCCGCTCTTTGGCCAAGACAGCGATGGCCAAGAAGAGGCACTTTCTGCCATGTTGGCAAGGATTAGCAACTTCAAACCTCAAGAGACAATATTCGAAATTGGACAAGGAGACAAGGCTACAAGCCAGGCAGCTGAGGTGATGAGACAACTAAGGAAGAGAGTCGTTCCACGGAATAAACAACCCAAGGTAGAGGAAGAAATTGAGGAAGACGAATTTGATGGTGTACCAGACGCAGACAACGATAGGGAGGACGACAATGTCGGTTCTGATAAGGGTCTTGAAGAAGACGAGGAGGAGGAGGAGGAGGACGATGACGACGGTCTAGAAGTCACCATTTCAAATACAGGCAAATCTAAAAAGGCCAAAGGAAAATCCGATTGGCGCGACACAGACGTCTTCATGACCTACACGCCACGAACTGTCAACGCAGCCGAAGAGCGCGGCTACGGCGTCCACTCTGGCGGACAGGCCTCCAGCTTCGTCGAACTCGCCCGCGACGCCACCATGGACCTCACCAACGACGAGACTGCCAAGAACTTTGGCGCGCCCTCGCGGCCCAAGATGCGATGGGACGCCAAGTCCAAGAAATACGTGTCCCGCGTCAATGACGAAGACGGCTCCCGCGGCGCTAGGATGATTGTCGGCGAGAGCGGCGTCAAAATCGCCGCTAGCTTCCAGAGCGGCCGCTTCGACAAATGGAAGAAGGCTCACCGCGTGCATAAGCTGCCTCAGGTCGGGGAGATAATGCGGCCGGGCAACGCTGTTGGCCAGATCCCCTCGGGCACGCGGTTCAAGCACAACAAGGAGCAGGCGCCAAAGGAGGCAGATAAGTACAGAGATGACTTCTACAAGCGCAAGAAGAGGGTCAATGAGGCGAGGGAGAAGCGTGTTGGAAGATTCAAGGACGGTATGGGTAATAAGAAGGAGCTTAAGGGTGCGGATGATATCCGCAAGGCGAGACAGGAGAAGGAGCGGAAGAGGGCTAAGACGGGGAGACCTTCAAGGAAAAAATAGAATACAGTGTATAAAGCTCGTAATAATCTATATATCAGTTGATTCCAGCTCTGGCTTGCAGGCAACAAAAAAAAGCTCTGGCACCTACTCTTCGTTGTCTGCTTCGTAAATAACGCCTCGAACTGGACAAGTTTCTAGTTCTGCATGCATCTGAGATCAGTCACTTTGCTACTATTCAAATAGTCTTAGGGCCCTAAGGAGCAAATTCAGTACGGGGTATTCTCTTCAGGAGATAATATGCTCTATCAAATGCTAGTTTATGCTCCAGCCGTTTCTCCCATCTAGAGATCGGCTCATGTCTCGAACTAAAGAAAAACAAACAGCTTGGCTATGTGTCCTCCAGATTCCCGTCTAACGCCTCGCTCAAAATGTCATTTCGTGGGCAGAAGTACCAACTACCTAAAGCCATACATCTGCTAAAACAGTTAAAGATTTGGCTCCAAAGACTAATATCGTGTTGCACAGGTTTCTCATGAAATTTCCAAAACGGTGATCAAGAATAAAATGAAAGGAAATGAAACATCGTTAAGAAAAAAGTAAGATCATACGTAGATAATCGAAGTTTCCACGAATGAAAACTCTTCGTTTCGATTCAATTTGTGGTTAAGGGTATCATTGCTGCTGAGAGGACGAAAATTAAGACGCATAATGTTTCATAGTAGCAATCAATATAATCTTTTGTCCTCTTCGAACAAATTAAGAGGGTAAGATTGTATTCTGATGATACAGACGTGCTAACAAGGCCGCCAAGAAGAATTAAGGTTTTTGTTTTTGATTTTGATTTTTTGGATGCGTAGGTAGGAATAGGGATGATTCGCCGTTTATTCGCTAGAGTCGAGGCTGGTCGCCCATTGGCTTACTGCATCACGTAGTAGGCTCTGCTGACCTCGACTCTTTCGTCGGCGATGCCTGCTAGGTTCTTCCTCCTTCTCGCGACTCTCAATAACGTCTCGAATAGTATCTTCAAGTGCAGAAAGCACCACAGTCTTGCATTGTATCCTCGGAATATCGACAGGAGGGTCAGCTAATTGGGTGATTTCTGAGAGAGCATCTGGCATGGTATTGTCGCTATTGGTGGATCCATTAATATCCACATTCCTTTGTGAAGAGGCTGCGGAGTGGTCTTTGCTAGTCTCAGAGCTAGGGTTCACCACTTTGTCTAAAGCTTCTGCCAAAGCTTCATCGGGGCTTGTCACGGTTACCTCGGTCCAATCTTCGTCCAGTGGCGTTTCGTATGGCAAGATAGACGGTGTAAGCTTGGCACCGCCACCAGAAGACCTTTCTGTCGTTGATTTCGGCCGGATAAGCCGACGATAGGTGATGCGTTTTACAAAACCTGTCGTAGTGTCTGCGATGATGGCTGAGCTTATATTAACCCAGCGTTCTGCTTGTTCATTGCTCGTGGATGAAGAGATGGCTGGCGTAGGTTCAGACCGTAGAGCTACTTTGACTTTTTCCATAAGATCATCCTGAGGTGGAACAGCTTGAAGGGAGAAGTCAGGGTGGAAGCGGTTAAGCCAGCCAGCCGCATTAAGGGGCAAATCTCCATCGACTGTTATCCGCCCTGATTGTTCGAAGGAGTCGAAGCCGAGTAGCCCTGGTGTGGAAAGGTATCCGCTGCTAGATGGCGAGCTGATAGCTGACTCGAAAGATGTGATATAATCCGGAAAGGGAACATCCACATCAATAACACCATCATCTGCATTTATGGAGGTCTTCACTGGGGACTCATAGGCGCCAGTCGGATCCGGGGTCCTGTCCATTTGGGAAATGGACCGCCTAGTTCGGTCAGCATTGCCCCGCGGTGTGCCCACGTCCCTCGGGTGGCAGGTTTGGTGTAACCCTGCAGAACTGTCTTCATGTCCTTCTTCAGTGAGTGAGAGCTCGCGGACCATCTCCGATAGTTTATTTGGTTGGCTAAAACCGGTCTTGATCGGAGACCGGAGGTCACCGGGTTGAGAATAGGTGCTACCAGCATCCATAGACTCACGGCGACGAGCATTCCACAGCCCACTCACAATACTGCCCCATTTTAGTCCCTGACTGGTGGGCCGGGCATTGACAGCTCCAGTGCTTTCGCCCCTCTTCAAGGATCTCTTGAGGTCATCCGCTGCAACACTGCTGCTGCTTCCTGGGCGAGGCATCTTAAGGTTGTCAGCCCGTTGAACGGTTGTGAAGTGAGGCACAGTTGACTCCGGCATTATAGTTGTGGAGGTTGCAGCACTGCTCTTGCGGCTAACAAAGTCATTGCCAGGTATTGGTAGATTTGTTGTTCGGATAGATGCGGCATCAGAAGCACGCCTTTGGTGGCTGGAAGGATCCATAGTCAAATGTGAGGTTTGAGAAGGCACTGCAGACGCTCTGGTGCTCTGACTGGCCGTTCTTGAGTGGGACGCACGTTGGAGACCGGTGCGGCGGTTTATCTTGCGCCGTAGAGACTCTTCCCGAAGCACAGGAACAACAAATGTGGGGGGCGAGTTCGAAAAGGCTGCAACTGAAGCAGACGTACTCGGTCGATGGGCACGTGGCCCAGGAACTTGTTGATTGGTCGGTAAGAAGGCCGAGAGGAGGAAAATGATGCGCCGGGCAGCCATTTTGTCGTCAGACACAATAATTGTTCTAGCTGGCAGCGATAGGTCATCCTCGCTCTGGTTATGCTTCTGCTGAAGGGCACGGCGCTTATAGGAAACCGAACAGAGCGCCTCTAACCAGTCGGTATGTGTCGCCAGAAACCCTGTGAGCAGGTTGTAGAAGAACAACCCCTGGTCGGATGCTGCCGCCCATTTGCTGGTCCAGATGGCTTCATCTCGCCAGATTCCCCAGCGGCCTTGCCCAGTGACAACACGAGCGGCACTCAAGCCCATAACGATCCTAGACCTTGCGAGGCCTACTTCTGTTCCAATTTTACCATCATCTGATAGGCAGTTTGGCCAAAGAGATACAAGTTTAGTCGTGCTCTTAGGTGGCTTTACTCGCATGCTCTCAGCACGCCTTTCCGTCAGGGACGGCGTTCGAGAGACGAAACTGCCCCCAGTTGGAGCTGAGAAGGGACCAGGAGAGGCAGCATCAGCTTGTTTGAGCATAGTGGATAATGCAGAAGCAACGACAGACTGTAGGTGTGTCAGAGTACGCATGATGATATCCCAATGTTGTGTAAGCGAGTCGATTCGATCTTCGACATCAAGAGAAAACGATGAGTCAGTCGCCTCACCGTAAATACCGGACCCTGACATGTTCCAGCCTGACATGCGGGTTGAGTTGTACGAAGAAGAGAACAGTTCTTGGTCATTGTAGGACCCAGGTTCTCGAAAAAGAGGTTTAGGTGGCACAGCCGACGACATGCGGGACGGTGAGGGCGGTAGTTGTACAACTAGAACGACAGCATACATCGGCGTGCGTCTTTGCTTCGGTTGCGTCTTCTTCTTTTTCGGAAAAGCGTCATCAGTAGTGGGAGGAAAAGGAAAGCCACTGTTGTCATCTGAGCCACGGCTTGGCGGTGTGGTGTTTGCATTATCCAAATCATCGGCTGGTAGGGTGACTGGGAAAAGCCGAGTAATAAGGACCTTCTTGCGGTCACCTCCACGGGGTGTGGAGCTTCCAGTAGGCAGCACTGACTGTTGGATGGGGGATACGGCTTGGGAGGTATATGACTGAGATAGCTTGCTGGCTCGACCACCAGAACGCCCAACGGAGCTTCTACCGTCTCCAAAGATGGAGCTTGTATGGTCATGAGCTCGCGTCTCTGAGGGGACAACATGGACTTTGGTTGAGGTGCCTTTGTAAGCCATCAACTCTGAATTTCCAAATATGCAGCTGGAGAAGGTTGCCAGCTCCTCCCTATACTCGCGGGCAGCCCGCTGTCCATCGGTCTCCGCATAGCTCTGGCTCCGACTGTGAACGGATGCTCGGCGGTCAAAGGCGCCCTGGCGGGGTTGAGGGCTGTCGGCATGGATGCTGAGCGGCCTAGACCCGTGACTTTGACTGCCCTTGCGAGGAGAGAGAGGATTAGACTTTTTGAAGTCCTGTATAGTGGACAACCGCTCAGTGGGAGCGAGGGCATCAGTGAGAGGATGGCTATCGAACAACAAGGAGGCATTGGTGGGACCGAGGGCATCTTGCATGATAATGACGCGGACGTCCTTGACATCGAGTTCAGCATCATCACTATAGTCAAAGGACTGTGCCGTGGACGCCGACGGAGTGACCGGAGCGGTAGATAGGGGAAAGACCTGGTCGTTGCGATGTTGGTAAAGAGCACTAGCGTCCGGAAAGAGGAGGTTTCGTGTGTGGGCGTCTTCCTGAACGGATTCCAGTGACAGGATGGGTCGTGAGTAGTTGTTGTTGGCCTGTATTGGGGCTGTAGGTTGGCTTCCAGAGCCGAGGTGCAAAAGTCGTCCCAGCATATCGCAGAGTTGAGAAGGAGAACAGAGATATGAGATGCGATGCAGAAAGCGAAGCTGGATATGCCGAGCACGCGGAAGAAGCGGAAATCAGCTCCAGGCAGGTTAGGTTGAGCAGCGAGCCATCACCAGCAACACGATCCGAACATGGTGATACTGGGGCATAGTCGTTCGTTTCCTTAGTCTTCTTTTATCACTACCGGAGGAATACGAAAACGGCGTTGACACCTGGACAGTGAAACGTCGGTAGCGGTGAAGTTGGCTTGGCTGGGTGAGCCTTGGTATCACCAGCTATCGCGTGTAGGCGGCAGTGTGACGACAGTAAGCCTGAGCGGACGGCGGGAGCTGGACATCCGGCAGCACACGGCGATAAGGAGAAGACAAATGCTTGCGCCAGGAGACAGGAGGAGCGGCCCCTAAAGCAGCAGAGAGTACAGGTTCATGAGATCCCCCGGCACCCGCTTGGAGGTTGACGAGTCTGAGTATTATAAGATAAGACAGGCAAATAGGCGGAGAGAGCGGCGGCGATGGCTGTTGCTAGAGCGTGATGGAATGCCAGGGCACGTGCGTAAAGGCAGAGAGCTGGGGAAGGAGTGAGTCTTGAGCTGCTTGCCCGGCCAGACTATGCACCGGAGGGACGCAGATTTGAGCTGAAGGCGGCAGAAGTGATCAAGGCGAGCAGAACCGAGGCTTCTGACGATGATGGGATGCCAGATCTCGGATGCCTCGCAGAACCGAAAGGTGCAAGGCGACTTGGAGGTTTTTGTTTAGCGACGGCCAGAGCAGAGGCGAAAAAGGTGGCGGAACCAGAAGTTCGGGTCGTCGTCCAGCGCGGGATTGCGAGTGGGCGCGCAAGTGCTGGCGGCGGCGTGGTCGGCGGTGGGGTGTGTGGGTGGGTGTGGGAGGAGTGTGAGTGTGGTGCATGTACGGTATGTGCAGCAAAACGCAGCGGAGATGCTAAGAATGAAAAAGAGGATCCCCCCCATCCAAGGCGACCTGCGGCTAATATTACTCACCTCGGTCGCCTGGGCAAGGCGCTACCAGAACCCTGATCCCGCTGAAATGCTCCAGCCCTAGGCTTCCAGTGGAGGGCTCGCTCGCTGGAGCCATCACGTATACGGCCACCATGAGCCCCAATTGCTCAACAGCCTCCCCCTCCAGCGCTGCAGCGAAGTACGCGGGGCGGCATGTGCGCTGTGGGTTCTATTCATGGGTCCCGACAAAGTCTCCAGGGCTAGGCTGGGCCGGGTTAGAACCACTGAGGCCTGGGTCTGACCCTCATGACAATCGCCCCCCGTGAGTTGTTAAAAGGCAACACTTGATTAGCTGCGGTTGTTTGAAGGCGAGACCCGCCGCCGCAACGCAACGACGTGAAGCACTTGGCACCCTGCAGGCATCTCATGCGCGTGCGTGAGAAAGACAGAGACACACACTGAGAAAGCCCTCAAGAAAAACGAATACCTATGCTGGTTCATCCACAATCACGCAGTACTCGCCCGTGAGGGGCAACGAGCAGTTGGAAAGCCAGTGAATCGAGACGGAAGATGTCGGCCCGAGAATAACCCTTTTTGAGAAACTGCAAATGCATCGGATACCACGATTTCCAAACCAAACCCCTTCAAAAGTTCAGCTCTGCTATCGTGGCACCCCGTGCTCGTTGGTCACTTAGATGGACTCAACAAGGCAACATGCAGCGTCATGATGAAATGCTGATGAATGCCAGCTAGCTTCCCACCAGCTTCCCTGCCTTATTTCTGCTGGTGGCTTCCCGATCCCTCCCACACGAACACCAACACCAGCGCCCGCTACCCCGTTGGCAAAATAACCAAGGGCTTACACAGCTCCGAATCTACAGTTGCACAACTGCAGGTGTGAATCCCTCCCTGTCTGTCTGGGCTGTCTCAGTTGCTCGAAAGCTACCAACAGCTCATATTGAAAGCTCGAGATATGAAGTTGCGGTAAGCTTTTCTGCGCGCAGCCCATCATTCCGCAGCCCACTCACACTTGTCGTTGGGAATCCCTTCATCGACGCTGGCTAGATGGCCACATCGTACACACCACGATGTCATTTGCAAGGAGTGGCCTTGTTTTGATTCCAAAAGTCAAAAACTCGTGTGTGGTGGACGATTAACACGCGGTTTTGAAAATGCGGTGAATGCACACACTTGTTTGGGGAAGCCAATCTTCAGCCTCCCCCCTCCCCCTCCCCCCCCCTCCCTCCATCAGCCTTCCTCTGCAACCCCCGCCTCAAAGCAAGATGCACGGCTGCTGCAAGGTTGGCCCCTAGACCCAGATGGACTGGGATTGGGCAATCACTGGAGGCTCTGGGGGACTTTAGCGGCGTTACATCCATACCACTGCTAATCTTATACCAGCGGCGTCCTCTACATCTTGGTAGGCTCAGGATCCTCGATAGGTATTTACTTCTTGAGAAAGAAAGCTCATCTGCTTATCCAAGAGTCCAGATATTGACCCATAGCACCTGGGAAGGCTCTTGGAGATCATGGTATAAACTTCGATACCACTTATAACTCATCACCGTGGTCCAAATAAAGAGGGACACCGACGCAAGACACACATCTGACATGCAAGCACTTCGCCATTGCTGCCCAGTTTTCCCCACGAGGTCAAGTTGTAGGCTTGGATGCCCAATGAGCTCTGTGTGTCCACCCTAAACCCTTGATGATGGAGCTTGTCAACATTGCATTGGCGTTCAGATCCATCACAACGGTTGGACGGCTGTCGCACAAGCAATTATTACATCTGAAAAGTATTGCCGATCGGATTTTGTCCAAGATGCATGCCATTATCATCATCATTTGGGAAAAGGTGGCAACACTTTTGTACGTGTGACCAATAATACGTTGTGTGCTGGATTAAATATAAAAGAGCTTATCAATCAGCGCGGACTCGGATTTCCGTCTTTTTGAAAGCTTTCCTAAGCGAGCACGAATTCGATCTGACAGCTCCATTGAATCGGCACTTTGCAGTTTCATCATATTCCCAGAATCTTTTTCGTGAGAAATATTTCAGAGCTGACTCTCCGCAAATCTCACCCACCCGAGTGCTCTTCGGCAGTTCAAGGCGACTGACACAACAACTTGGTGCTCTAGCAGGGCTCATTCAGAGAATTGCTGACTCGGGAGATCACTGATATTGATCATCCCCGAGGAGGGATCGATAATATCAGATGGCGCTAGGAATAAATCTGCTCTAAACCTTGGTCAATCGGGCTTGAGATCTTCAGAGCTGTCACCACTTGGTGTCTAGCCTCTCAGAGCTCATTGTTCCTAGTCTAAATCGCCGGCTTCTCAGACTTAACGGACACTGGCCGTCCCGTCGCTGACCATACAGGCATTCCAGCATAAGTAGGATGACAGCGTCAGGACAACAAATAGACCTTATTTTTTTTTTAACAAAGAAATTGAGCTGGGTTGACCCTGTTCCGAGTCACATGTACTAGTCCTTCGTTCTGTCACGCGCCACGAGGCCGTGACGTATGGATAAGAGATGAACCCAATAACCAGAGTGAGGAGGATCGGAGAATTATCGTCGGTAGCCTCTTTTTGGTCAGGTCGCGCCGCCGTTGGATGCTGCAACGCTAATGAAACCCCCCTCTATGGCGGCTTGACCTTGTGTCTCAACGCCTCGTCTTGAAGCCGACCACCGGAATTTGTGAATTTTGGTGACAATGAACCATTCTTTTCAAGACTAGTTAAAGTCTGCCCGGAGAAGAAAACGAAGAAGAAAAAAACTTCAACCCGATAATAAAGCGGCCCATTTAAGCGGGTTCCGTTTTCCGAGGTAAATCTATGTATCATCTGTCGGCTGTTGTCCCACTTAACGTCACGGTGCTGTGAATGCCGAACCGGCTTCCAACTAATATTAATGCTCATCCAATCAGCAGCAGCGTTTGGGGTGGCTCTTAGTTACCCTTTGTCATGAGAAAAGCTTGCCGCCATTCATGATTCAAGCAAACTTCTGAAAAGCTGTTGCCATTGTCACTACCAAGCCCGCAAAATTTTTATTTTATTTTTTGACGAGAATGAAATGTTGTCACGAAAACTCTAGTTCAAAGGCGAATGATGACGTACACTTTAGTTTCTTCCCGGACACTTTACACCATTAGAGCAACGAGTCGGTTGGCCCCCAAATGTCGAATGATGCACCTTGTCTTGAGTTAGGACATATGTATTAGTAGTTCCTAGATACGTGCCGCTCTATTCTCTCTCGCCTTGCGCGCATCGCCATCAGAGCATCCCGCGTCTTAGTCTCTCAGGCGTGGGATGACCCCCAAACGATCCCAATGCATGCACCCGAGACCTGCCTCACAAGTCCGCCATTTGCTCGGTATAACGTTATGTGCGACTAGGGGACCAAAAACCCTAAGAACCAGTCTTTGCCACAGCATCAGTCCCTTTTTTCCGGCCCGATTTTATCAAAAAGCATTTCCAACATTGTTTGGATGAGGCCATCGTCGTGGAGACAATGAGGGGGTTTTGCACCAAAAAAGCAGCACAGCTCCGTTCACGCCCCTTGTTAGAGGCAGTGGGAACCATGGACCTGATCTAGACATTTAGTCAACAGGGGTTATGCTCGGAGCGGCCGTATCTAAACCCTCAAAGGGAATACGATTTAATTAATTAAGAATCCACGGGAAAGTCTCGCTCGCACTTGGTTTTGTTGGTGACGAACCGTCTAACTTGCCGCAGTAACCGCATAGCTGAAAACAATTAGGTCTCTTTGAAGACCGCGACTTAAATTTACTAAGAAATGCTCGCTCCGCAAACAGGATCCGACCCCAATTCAGGCCTGGTGCTTGTATGAGGCGCCAACCAACGGGGTTGTTGCGAAACCCCCACAACAGCAATAGCCATACATTCTAAACGTATCATGATAGCGTAAGCATTTGCATGTCACTCACTGGTAGGACATGCGATGATCTGCGGCTTACAATCCATAACATAGCTGTAATATAATATTTGCATTACGTTCATTCCCCTTGCATCACCGAAGTAGATGTATCCATTCAATATTGCCTTTGGCAACTTGCATACTTTGGGTAAAGTCGTAAAGAATGGGCAAATGCCGTAAAGATGGAGTTTTCTACCATAGCTGTCTGTGTCCTCCGCATATAAACCAAGTGTAATTTATAATGGATAAAGAAGGCATTTGTCTGTTATAAGAATGAACTGAACTTACCTATTTCCATACCACTCACTATCTACCTATAGGTACCTAGGTAGGCGTTTACAACGTCTGCTGCAGTACGGACCAGGCTGGTGTCCTGTGCGGGGGTCAGTTGAGAACCTTGATGGCCTCTTTAGAGAAGATAAACTGGCTACGAGTCTGCATCTCACTTTTTCTTCCTGATAACGCCTCAAATCATGGAAGGCTCATTCTATGCAAGCCATCAGGCAAGTTTCGACGGTCCTCGGTATCATAAAACGAAACTCGCTCGTACAAGTGTATGTAAATGGTTTATATTGAGGATTATTGACTCGACAACTCTTTATTAGAGCTCACCGTATCGCCAACGATTCCTAATTATCAATCTTAGGCGATACAAATTTCAATCTCTTATCCAGTATGCAAGGACTTGCTCCTCAATAAATACACTTGTGGTCAAATCTTCATCTCATCGCTCACGAAATTTGTACAGGAGTGCAGCATCTCATTCCACCACACAGGCTTCCACACATGATCTGGCAGTCTGAAGCATTATCTCGTCGCCTCGGTGTCGAGATGTCCGAGTCCTCAACCGTGGATATTGATGTACTACGCGCCTCAGTATCACCTAGGAGAGGTTGGACTTCCGGCTGAAGGGTAGCCGAGTGGATACCATAAGCATGGAGGCACTCCATGATGATCTTCGCCTTCTCCGTGAAGCTCTTGACGGTTCTACCGTCAATAACGACATGTGCCGATGCAATGGATTTTCGTTGATCCAGTCGCCAAATATGGAGTTCGTGGACAGACTCGATGCCCGGGATCTGGAAAGCAACTTGTCAGCGACCGCTTGGATATGTGTGTCAACAACATCGCCGCACGAACCAGTTCAATATCATGCTTCACGTCCGCTAAGTCAACCTCGTTAGGAGCGACCTGAAGCAGAATACGGCCACTATTTCTAGTCAACGGCCAAGCGGTCAGAAATATCATAATGGAGATGAAGACTCCAATAGCAGGGTCAGCGTAGTATCTTCCTTCCCCTTCAGCTTTCCAGATGATGAGAGCCGCCACAATCACGCCGACATTATTGATGGCATCACCAACTACATGAACAAGCACACCGAGCATTCCAAAATCTCTACCTGGGTGGGTAGGGATGACGGAAGTGTGCTTATGCTCATAATGTCCGCTAGTGGACTTGAATCTGGTCAGCGTATCCTAGAAGGCGGGAAATATGCGCTCGCTTACCAGTGTTGGCCGAGCTTCCATCTCCACCTCTATTCCAGTTGTCGCGTCAATGGAAGTATCTTCTTCATGAATGTGTTCATGGCTGTCGTGGCTGTGGCCGTGGCTATGGTTATGTGCGTGATTATGACCATGGTCATGGTCATGCTCTTTATCATGTCATCAGCATCCGCTGAACTTCATTTCGAGCGCCCGATGGTGACTTACCATGAAGGAATGACATGACAAGCAAGTTTAATCCCAGACCGACACATCCTATGATCAAGACCACCTTAGGTTGGTCGATGGCTTTCGAAAAGTGCTCTATCAGTCTGCTTCCTCTGCTAATACGGTGATATTACGTACGAGTTATGTTGGTGAACCGCTCAATGGCCTGGACAAGGATGCTAACGCCGAGCGCCAAGAGGAAGACACCATTGAAGAAGGCACCTAGAAGGGTCGCGCGAGCCCAGCCAAAAGTCAATTCTTTTGGAGGAGGATTGGGACGTTCAGATATCTCGAAACATGTGAGGTTAAGTCATGAATTTTGAGGAGGTGAAGACAAACCATTACGGCCACCAATGCCACCGCAAATCCGATCAAGTCGCTTAGCTATGATGCATTAGTGACATCCATGACACGGTATCGGGCTGCCTCACATAATGGAATGCATCCGCTATGAGGGCGAGAGAACGAGTATAAAATCCGGCTACATCTGCGTTAGAATAACAAAACCTTCTCAGCCGACATTGATGTTTTACCAACAATCTCTGCTACGAAGAACAGGAAGGAAATCACTATCGTAGCGATTAAACGCTGCTTTCGGCTAATTTTCAATGCCATGGCATGTCACGTCGGGCTCTAATCTGGTGTAGTTGCAAGAAGAACAAAAAATGAAGCAGTGGGAGATGGCCATAAAATATTGATGACGAAGAAAGGGCGGAGTCGTTCACGACAAGAATGAGCAGACTCCTTGAATCCACCCAAACATCTGACAATAATGTTCGACTGCCCGAGATCCGTGCAGATGCTATGAGGTGCCGAAGCGGGGCTGAGAATAAGGCACGGAGAGCTCCAACATCACGAATAGTGCAAATGGCAGCGTGGCAGCGTAGCAGCTGATCACAGCCGCTACGGCGTTTAGTTTCACGGCTATCACAGCGCATAACGTGGACAACAAACCAGGTTTCAAACAAACTTTTCTCGTTGCTATATTCATTTCATAGCCAGCAACCCTGTCATGATTCAATCCCCTTAGACACCAACACATTATTAACTTGGCCAACAAATTGGCCGAGCTGGTCTTTTGGTGAATTGGACACGCAGAAATCCGGCTTGCTTGCCATATTGAGGCGATTATAAACGCTCCTAACTGATGCCTTAGGGTGCCCAAAGCCAGATACAAACAAGCTTTCACATGGGGGGACGATCTATAAATCGATGACATGGTTGTCACAAATGTGCTTGAATTGGTGGAATCCTCACAGCATCAAACATCACTCCGGCTGTGCGACAAGTTTGTCAAACAATTGGTTGCTTGTCTTCCCGATCGTTTTTCCAGTCATCCCATGTTCCCATTCCGAAAACCACGAGTACTATTCTAAGCTTGTAGATGACCAGCTGTGTTGTGATAAAAACCCCTAACGAAGTTTGACGCCTGACTGCTCACTAAAACAGACTAAAACTCCACAGTATGACGGCAGGGTGCTGCCCCTATCAATATGATGCTACCTGGGCTATCTAGGTCCTAGGGATAATTATATAATGAGTACAGCAAGTAAAAGTAACACCGTCTAACTAATCTTCTTAGCTATTGCACGTCGCTATTGCATGTCTTTAAATCAGTATTTAGTATCTACCCTTATCCCTGATACATTCCGCCGTCGTTGATATAATTACTTTGAATATTAGTCTTGATTCCACATTAGGTGGTCTCTATTTGCCGTCATGATTTTATTAAATTAGACCCTAATGGCTTCATTATGCATAAATAGTAAAGAATCAACAAAGAACTCATTGCGTCTTTGAATGGTTGTAGTAGTTAGCCTGTTGTCTTCGGTGTTCCGAGGCTGAAAGCCCCCCAATGTTGCAGCCCCCTGCGTTTGTGACCTCCGCAATATTCTAAAAATGGAAGGCGGTCAGAGTGGATCACTGTTAACGGAGCTCAATTCTGCCGTTATCTTGCGACTGAAGTACGACTTATCAACGACAGACCAGTTCATGAGGACTTCACTAGCCACGAGTTATAAGTGCTCACAAGCCATGCTCCCATGACAAATATTCCTTTGACCTTGGTATAGCGGTAACGCACGAGCCGATTCCATGTCCCGAAATGTCGGCGCAACGCCATCGGCTCCGTGGAGGGCACACCACTGGTCCCATCTTCGGCAGTCGAGCGCAACTAATTCCGATCGCACATCCGTAGACTCGCCTGCCTCCCCGAGGAGCATGTCGACGCATTCGACTATCAAGGAAGAGAAGCCTCGGAAAACAGAGAGATATTGTTCCGTTACGGTCAATGATGGATATTCTCGTGATGAGGTGTTGCTGAACTTGGACTTGGTCGGCGGCGATGTCAAGCCCGGCAGTTTGATGTCAATCGCGATCCTGAAAGGCGATCCGGCAAAGTCTTCGGTTGCATACGGCAGCCTCAGCAAGCAGCCACAGGACCAGATTGATGCATCAAGGGTCTTGGGTGCTGGAAACAATGACACTGAGCTCCTGGGACATCAATATATCTTTGTTGCGAAGGATATGTCAAGAGAGATGAAAGTCCGGCAGCCTGAAGTGGAAGTTTATGTTGTCAAACACATTGCAGATGCCTTTGGGATGAAAAAGGGTTCAATAGTCATGCTAGCACCGGTAAGTCAATTCTTAGAAGTGATGGGCTATAGCGTTGGTCTCATTATTTCTGTTAGGTCGATGACGATCACCCTGTTACCGAAGCTACGCATGTCGAAATGACTTTCAAGGACCAGTATTTATCACGAGCGGACATGTGGAGACTCGCAGTGGGAGAACTCTCTCAACGAACTATCTACAAGGGCCAGTCTATTTTGTTCATGGGTACCATCAAGGCCCAGGTCACGGCCGTGTTCGCAGAAGGCAACACCGTGCATTCCGCATTCTTTGCCAAAGAAACCCGTCCCATTTTCCGAAGCGAATCGGCAAAATACATACTATTCATTCAGATGGCTAGGGAGATGTGGGACTTCGACTCTGATAGCTCCGGCGAAATCATGTTCAACAAGGTTGTGAATGGATTCTTACCGGCCTTATTCAAGCGATGGGCTGTGATGAAAGTAAAACATTTGGTCAGCATTGTACTGTTTGCCCGGTTAGAGTACGATACAGGTTTGACGAATGGACTGGACTCGAGTTCGCTGCATTCCGACTATTACACGGGCATTCAGTCATACGGCAGTCGACAGCCATATAAAGACTTCTACCGAGTGGTCGTTAGTGAGATGGGAAGTGGTGAATGGACCAAGATTCTCTACCAGCTGAAAAGGGAATTGAATTTCTTCCGAAGGGATATTAGTCTGCATCATCAAACCGCGTACCATCCCTCGCCTTTCGCAGAAGACGGTGTATCGGGGGATGATTCTCTGAATCGGATTAGAGCGGAGTCAAGCTATGCCATTCATGGGAATGTTTTAGAAGCTATCAACTTGGCATGTGCCCAATTTGCTCACGATTACATTGATCGTGACCTGACAAGAACCGGAATTTCCATTGCAGTCATAACCCCTGGCGCTGGTGTCTTCGAAGTTGATTACGAGACGCTGAGAAGGACAACAGAGTCGTTGGTGGGTAATGGTATTGGAATTGATTTGATTTGTATGCCTAGAATGCCTCTGCACTCGGCGCCGCTTTTCAAGTACAGAAACCCTCAGTACTCGGAAGAGTCTGGCCAAAGTACCCAGGTGCTTTCTAGGTCACTTCAGAGTCGGGACAGCACTCCAAATCAACCCACCCCAGTCGTTGGCAGTTATCAATCGATACCAGACTCATTCTCTCCGTCAAAGGGCAGAGATATGATCCGCCGGGTTGAAACCCTTACTGCATCGATGAGTAAGAACGAGGAGTGGTGTTATGCTTTACCTCAGTGGTTGCATGTTGCCTTTTGGACTGGAACCTCAAATGAAGCTCTTTCCTATGCAGGTATTGCGTTGTCGGTCTCAGACAATGTTGAGCATGATAATGAGGATGAATTCATGATCAGATGCCGGATGTATGACATGCAAATGCGAAGCATACTCGACACTAATGAAATTGAGACGGCTCCTCTACATTCAGATCCTCATTTCCCAACCCACGCCGCCGAACTGAGCAACTCTTCCAGGCGTCGCCAAGACGGAATTGGAGATGTGCTATATATACCAGGCCGTCGTGTCCCTGATGGTCTCTTTGAAAGTGTCCAGGGCTTTCAGAAGTTTGCCCCGGACAGGCTAGCCACTCCAGGGGAGAAATCCATATGGAAGCAGTTGCAGGAGTTTGACGATTCTAGAGCCCGGCTGCCACAACACAAACGTCGACATCACACATCAAAGGGGACAGGAGATCTCGAAGAAGTCACGCGGCGGCACCATATAGATGATCATAACGTTCTAGGCTCATCCTTGCCAGAAAGAAAGGCACTTGGTAGGATTCCTTCTTCCAGGAAGCTCTCTATGAATCACGCCGAGATCGAGAAACCCAACATTTCTTCTATGAGGAAACTACCTGAGCAGGCGCCGCCATCTTCATCCAAGGTCACATTTCCACCGAAGCAGCCTAAATTTATGAGGCAGATCAGTCTTGGAAATCGAGGCTTTGGCATAGCAGCCCCAAAAGTAGCTGCTGCTGAGGTCAAAGCAGAGACGGTGAATGCGTCTGTATCCACGCCGACTTTACGGCCTTCAACACCAAGGTTGCGATCAGAACTTCGGCCATCCACCCCACAGACTATTAGAAGCCAGTCATCATCCCTGTCTATAAACAAGCTGAAAGCCGATGCGATGGATTCTACCCTAGACGGTATGCCATCAACGCCGAGCATCCCTATCATCAAGAAGGACTCCTCCAGCAGGCTAAATATAGACTTTAATCAACTTAAGACTACGACTCCTGTCATACCCCCAGCATCCAAGAGCCGCCACGACCGCCAGGCCGAGGAGAATGAGGTCCGGTATTCAAATGCGCTTCGTGCGGAGGACCAAAAAGTGAAAGTGAGCAAGCTACGAGCGGGTGTTGGAGCAACATCAGAACCAGCACCGACAATCTCCCCAACAGCAGCGATAAGCCCATGGCTGACGTTGCTCAATCCTTCAAATCCTGATAAGCGTCAGATAGACGATACAAGTTTGTATAGTCGTTGGCAGCACGTCTTTCCTCGAACGTCCGCAATGAAAGTTCAGAAGTGGAAGACGCTTTGCTGTCCGGCTGCTGTTCCCTTGACAACTGAATACTTTCCTACCAAGGCTCAATTTGATACCGAGTATCAACGACATCCGTATAACATTGGTCAAAATGCTGATGATGACTTATCGGAGGAACCCAAATCTCGGAAGGAATTCATCAATGAGTTGATAAGTCTACGGCTTTCGCAAGGATTCCAGGTAGTTGTGGGACCGGCGGTTGCCAAGGCATTTGGCCAGAAAGTCATCAAGCTCGCCGACCTGTTTTCTCGCGATCAAGTTCTCGAGGATGGCACCAGTATTTTCATGTCTGTGGGCAACATCATACACCAACTCTCCTGCGTTAATGGAACGGAAGTTGAAGTCAACATTTATGTGAGAAAGCCAACAGCCGATGCAGCAGGGACATCACTGGGTTTTGCTTTTACGTACAAGCCTGCAATTAGAACTCTGCTTGACGCAAACTACGAAACTCGGCGGATCGAGCTGCTCGCACCTAAGCCGGAGCGCAACTGGAACATGATTGACTCATACGCCGCTGGCCACTTTGATGAGATGATGGAAAGCTTGAGGTTCTGGCGGGCCAGATTTGTGGTTATTCCGCTCGTTGAACACAACCCCTCAGTGCCGAGAACTCAAAATGGATTATATCCAGAAGAAATCAGGATAGAGGGTATCAAGCGCCTGGCTCAGTTATGGCAGAGAACACGGCATGTGCCCCCGTCGGAGCGTCGATTCCAATCGACAAAGGACCGCAACCAGCCAGATCGAAATCCACTGGACATTGTCTATAAAACAGAAGATCCATCCGTTGTCATTGCGGCCGAATTGGAGACACTGCCACTCCTTGAAGGTGTTGAGGGCGGTCCGAATAAGAAGACTCAACTCCTATCGAGGCACGACCGCTTTGAAAAATCAAATCTCAACCTTGCTGCTCTAGCGGAGGCAATGCAGCAGCCAGTGGAAGGTGGCGGTGTCCCGCTACGCAATCGACGCTGGCATCTCCGGCTTCATTACAACTCCTTCCTAGGGTCGGACATGACACAATGGCTTCTTGAAAACTTTGATGATCTTGAGACCCGCGAAGACGCAGAAGACCTGGGCAATGCCCTGATGGTTCCTCCAGAGACCAAAGGAAAGGAAAAGGAAAAGGACAAGGGAAAGGAGACGTCAGACAAAGACAAGGGTCTATTTGTCCATGTTGAGGGGCGCCATCACTTCCGTGACGGAAACTACTTTTACCAGTTCGCCCCTGACTTTGCGAAGCAGCAGCCCGGTTGGTTCAGCGGCAGGCGACGAGATGTATCTGTGCCTGCGACCCCTCTGACAGAGACGTCGGCGAGTTCAGGTCGCAGTCGGTCCATCCACGAAGAACATTCACCCTCTTCGCTAACAAGTACACCTACAGCTGGGCCCGCGTTTGCGATCAAAGGGCGGCCGAAGGTTGTTCTCAGCAAAGTCATCAAGTATGACGTTGATCCCAGGAAGAAGTCATATCGGCCTGAGAGAATCGACCTGCATTACGACCGCCTCCATAATCCAGACAACTGCTATCACATCAGGATCGACTGGATGAACGCCACTGCAAAGCTCGTAGAAGACGCCGTGGAGATGTGGGAGCGTGAAGCAAGCCAGTATGGGCTGCGCCTCGTAGAGGTGCCCATCAGGGACGTCAGCTCCATCACCCAGGTGAACCCGTTCCGGAAACCCTACGCCATCAAGCTTGCTCTGCAGCCTCCGGAGCAGAAGCCCGAGACGTACTATGACCCCAACTCCCTCGGACCGCAGACAGTCCCGACCAAGCATTTCTACCAGAAGTCGATTCTGCGACATTTCGACTTCGTCTTGGATATGGAGGCGGCGTCCAACTTCCCCAGCAACGTCGATATCAGCTACTCTTGGGGACGGCCCGACTTCAAGTACACGCAATATATCCACCGGTCTGGCGTCCTGCTCGCCCAAGTCACAGACGAAGGCGATTTCATTGTCCTCGCAAATCGGCTCTACGCAATGCGCGCCTCCCGAGACAGAGAGACCCGCAACCACTCCTCGTCCCTCGAGCAGACGCACAAGGACCGGGGCAATGGGCGCTTAGCCTCCTACGGCGGCATTGGCCTCTCTGAATCTGTCGTCATGTCCTCGCCTCTAACACCAACTGCTCCACCACCGCTACAGCATCACCACTCTCACCACGCCGGCACGACCCATCCTTACACCCATCACCCTCTCAGCCACCACCACAGCAACCACCATCTCCCTCACCACTACCAACAGCACTACTCTCCATCCCTCAACCCCGCTGCCGCCGCCGCCTCTTCCTCCTCCGCCACCGACAGCCCTCTCGCCAAAACATCCCAACAGCCTCTCCTCGTCCAACACCCATCCACCGTGCCCTTATATTCATCCTCCCCCGCTGCGCCCCTCCACGCCCGCGAACCCGAAACCCTCAAAGACGAGCTCGAGGCCTTTTGCTCCGACGCTACTGCCCTAGAAGCCTTCTACAAGGAGACGCTGGAGAGAGGCCAGCGTGTTAAAGGCACGCCTGCCACTGCAGCGGTGACGAATTCGCATCTCGTGGGGTTGGAGGCCGTGCCGGAGGCGAGTATCCCGTCGTTGGGACTACCGCCCGGTGTGCTGCTGCATTCGTCGGTGGATGGACATGGTAGTGGTGCTGGTGCTGGTGCTGGTGGTGGACAGTCAGCAGCAGCCATAAGGATTGGGAGCCCCATGATGTTTTTGAGGAGGACTAGCGTGCAGTTTGATGGGTTGGGTTTAGGATCTAAGAAATAAAATAAAAAAGAAGAAAATGGGAGTTGGGAATCTAGGGACGATGTTTTTGTAATACTTGAGATACCTTCTTCTTCTTCTTTATGTTGTAACAAGCTAGGTAGATAAATGATGATTGATACCTTTTATCTATTTATATCTTATCCAAATAGGGAACGCACGAGCGGAAGAAAACTACCTAGCCTAGTTGGCGTATATATGCTTTATTTGGTTGGTCTGTACACACATATATACTCTTCTCATGATCTATTTTGAACAGCCGGATACCTCCATCATCCTTTTACGTAGTTAACTATTGATTTCCATAAAAGATATAACCACCACAAACAAGCACAACATAGCACTTCAGTTTCACTAGCAAGTACGAATAGGCGCTAATGCACGATTCTTCAATAAATTCAGTCCAAGACATGTTTTTTTCTTCTACAGAACATATAAAAACCGGACTCAACTCCCCAAACCTTAATGATCTCTTTTGGGAGGGGGGGAATAGATTGCTCTTCCACCTGTTATCCTCCAAAAACAACAACAACAAAAAGAACCCATCTCTTAGATAACAAACAAGACACCAAAAAAAGGGAAAGTAGCGAAAGAAGGCGCATGATTTCTGTTGGAGGGCACAAAAAGAAAAATATGTGACCAAAGATATTTCTACATCGAATACAAGAAAAGAACAAGGTATAAAAAAAAAGGCTGAGATACAGCGGCTACGACAGGCCATTCATTATTGGACCCCCCTCTCTAGAAAGGCGTGACATGTCCTAATTAAGGTATCATCTAATTTCAGACATGATATTTTAAAAAAAAAAGAAAAGGAAAACAAAAACGCCAAAAAAAGGTATCACAAACGAGATGAGGCTTTTTAGGGGTTTCTTTTAAGAAGAATGCGCTTGGTCGGCATCGGGATACCCTAGGAATACTATTAGTCACGAACTCTTTCTAAATCTCAATGGATTGTTTGTGAACACTTACATATTGAGCAAACGGCAATAATGGCGTAGAGACAGATTAGCAGGAAGCCTTCTAACCAATGGCTCTTTCCGTCTCCAATGAGGTAGTTGACCAGCAGCACAGCAACGAACATGACGGCCACCTGGAAGGTGTCGAAACTAAGGTTCATGTCATCGTTGCCCATGCCCCAGCCAATAACAACCAGCAGAGGAATCAAGAATAGAGCAACCTGCATGCTAGATCCCACGGCAACACCAATAGCGAGATCCATCTTGTCCTTCATGGCAACGGTAACAGCGGTGGCGTGCTCGGCAGCATTTCCGACAATAGGAAGCAGGATCAGACCAACGAACTCCTCGGATAGACCGCCATTCTGAGTGACGGCATCGATGGAATCGACCATAAACTCGGCGCAGAGAGCAATAATGGCGGTAGAACCAGCCAGCGTACCCAGGGCAACGAAAAAGTGCAGTTGGGGATCCTCAGTTTCGTTCTCTCCGTCAGGGTTGAGTGGGTTCTTGAACATCTGGGACAACTGATCCTCGCCGCTATCCTTGTCCATGATTCCGCGGCCCATGAGGGCACCAGGCATAACCAGCCCATGCTTGATATTGGGGCCGGATGACCACGGCTTGGCAGGCACCTTTTGACTCTCCTCGTTGAAGATTGCCTGGTGAGTCTTGAGCTGGAACAGGAGGTATGCAGCGTAGACGACCAGCAGAATGACGGCGGTTCCGCGTGACAGCTTCGCGACTGTATCGGGAGGTGTGCCCGCGGCGGCGTCGAAAACGGTGGGAACGATGACGGAGGCAGTGGCGAGAGCCAGCATGGAGGCGGCAGTTTGGGCGACAACGGTGTTGAAGTGTTGCTCGGTTCGGCGCAAACCACCGAAGAAAAAGCAGCACCCCATGACGAGCAGCAGGTTGGACAGGATTGAGCCAATGAGGGAGGTCTGGACAATGGCAACCTTGTTGTCGTGAAGGGCAAAGATGGCGACAATCAACTCGACAGCATTGCCAAATGTGGCGTTGAGGAGACCACCGAGAGTCTCACCGGTCCGCAGGGCAATCTCCTCAGTCGCAAAACTCAACATGGCGGCGAGAGGAATAATGGCAATGAAGTTGACGACGAAGACGGCGATTCGGTTGACAGACTTGATATAGTTCAAGGCAATGCCAACTGGAGCGGCCACCAGCAGAATGTTGATCCATGAATTCAAAATGGTCCGCTGAATCTGATTGGCGACGGTAAAGGGTTCGCTGGGCTCTACGTGCTTCAGGAAGCCCTCCTTCTGGGGCTTCTTCTTGCCGTTGTCAGTTTCGTCTATGGCGGACTTGACTGACTTTTCCTCGTCGGCCTTTCGATTCCTCAGCCCAATATCCACATCGGTGTGCGATCGGTTTGTGGTGGTGGGCCGTAAGGCAGTTTCGTCCTCACTGGCCGGCTTGATGACGGTTTCATCGATGCCTCTGCCGGAACCAGCCACGGTATCAGAGGTTGATGTCTCTCGGTATGGGCTCATGGGATAGGGCGAGCTGGCGGCATGCGTCAACTGGTCGCCAGTCGTGGCGTTCTCCTCGTCAATGGGCTGTGCTTCAAGATTGCGGCCATCCCAGGTCTCAGCGCGGCGCACACCCTTCCAAGAGACATGTCGAAAGGGGTTCCATGTGTGGTCATCGCTGCCGCGACTAAGGATATGCGCCTGGCGCTTGATGTTGAAATGATTGACTGAGAACAAGCCGGTTAGTGAATTTCTCCCCTTATTGGTACCCGCCGGAGCGTTTGACGACATTCAGGAGACGAAGGGAGCGAGAAGGGCTCCAAGTCGAAGCAGCCAGCTTCCAAGATGCAAAGCAACATGAGACAAGAAGCGCAATCCGAACAAGACGCAGCGAAAAAGAAGGGCAGTATGCAAACAAAAACAAAAATCACAATCAAGCTGCCGCTGGACTCCTGGTGCAAGAAACCCTTGGCAGGGCCATTGATAGAAGAAGGGAGCGGAGAAAGAGGGTATGCGCCTGTGCCTGTGCTCAGGCAGAAAAACAAAAAGAAAACGGTGCGCTCGGTGATGCCGGATGAGCGGTGGTGAGGGATGATATTGGGGGAATCGGGGGGAGACGTGCGGCCAGGCAATAGCACGGATGAAAAACAGTGGCAGTCGGGGATCTAGACAAAGAAATCCACTCACATGACATGGCAGCCACTCAGGTGCTCCGGAAACGAAGGTTAGGTGATGTATGTACTCAAGTACTGTATGTGGTTCGCCCCACTTCTGCGGGTTGCGCCTTTTGCAGATTTGGGACTGGGGGAGGCTTGCAGGCTGGCAGGCTTGCAGGCTGGCAGGCTTGATGCTTGGCTTGGCTGGCACGCAAGGCAAGGCGTTGTTTTGTGGTGTTGTTTGGTTAGGCTGGACTTAATTCTTGTTCTTAACTGACGGCTGGGAAACGGGATCCTTCTCTGCTGCCGGTTTCTGTAAGGGTTGTGTGTGGTGGGTATGAGGCTGATGAGGTGCGGTGATGCGCTGTGTGCCGTCGTAAATAGTTCGTAGTAGTCGCGTTGCTGGTGAGATTATAGAGTATGGGCAAAAAAAAACTCAGGTACAACAAGCACAACCGAGTATAATATCCCAAATACACCAACAATTGGAGGCAGCCAATTCCACCAAAGGGGGTAAAACAAAACTGCGCAACGCTTCGCCTCGAAAGTCGACGTGGACTGCTGACTCAGGGTGGTGGTGGTTGTGGTTTGACGATGGCGAAGCTCTCGGTGATAGGAGTCGCGAAGTAGTGCGAGATCCGTGATGAGGATGATGATGCGACTGTAGCTGGGAAGCTCTGAGCAAATCGATTGGATTAGCCGACTCTCTTTGACACCGCTCTGCTGTGTCTCTGCCTCTTTCTCCTTGTCTTTGTCTCTGCCTCGCAATCGCTGTCGCTGTCGCAGGCCAGTTCCAAAGCCAAGGCGGATTGCCCTTTTCTTTCAACCCGGTGGCAGTGCTGAGTTGTATGCCAAGTGCGTACAAGCTTTTTTTTTTTTTTTTTTGTAGAGATTGTCTGCCCCTGGCCCGCTCGCTTCTGTCCTTCTTTTCGGATTCGCCCTCTTCCGCTATTGGTAGGCCGGCGCTGGCTGACAGCAAGGCGACCTTCAAGGCCAAGACAGAATAGAATGGGTACAGCGACACGCAGATAACCAGCCCCAGTGGCGAAGGGGGGAGGGGGATTTCGATGGGCCTGGTATTTATTTTTGATTACTGCGGGTATTTTGCACTGGGGGTGGAGGAGATGTGCCCAGTTGGCGGAGGCTGTGCAGCGCGTATTTCGATAGAGAAGGGCGAGAGAAAGCTGAACAAAGAAGGGAACGACGATAGCGTGTCGAAGAAGAGAACGAAATATTAGTATGAGAAGAGGAAACACGAAAAAAAGGTCAAGAGAATTCCGGAACAAGGAATTGGATGGAATGATGCCACAACAGTGGCTTCTTTAATTTTTGTATCCCTTGTTTTAAAAAACAAGATTAAAAAGAAAACTTTCCAGGTCCAGGAAACCCTTTGGGGGGGGAGCAGGTGGTGGTAGTGTAGTGTCAGAGGTGGGGGGGAGGCACGACTCTCTATTACTCCAGTGACCTCATCCACTACTGCACGTTGAAATCATTTTGGTTGTGTTTTTTTTTTTTTTTTTTATTATTATTATGATTCTTTTCATTTTTGCCCAGTTCTCTCCATTCCATGCCAGCGCACACACACGCAACGCACGAGACTGACAGAGGTGGTTTTAGCGTCCTTGCAATGGAGGCCTCCTCCATCTAATGTGATGTGCTGAAATGATGGGGAGGCAAGTAAGCGCCGCTGGAAGCAACTGCCCAGCGGTCTGAGAAATGCCAAGCCGCCAGTGATACAGGGCACGGGACGTTAGGTACGGAGTACAGCGCACTCATTTAATAGTGATTTACACTTTTTGATGTCTGATTCAGTGGCTGCACGGCACAAAACAACGCCTTAGAACGCCGCACTACAGCGACGCGACTTAGCGCCATAAAGTGACGGACGATGGAGCAGTGGAGGGGCTGCTGGTTTGGCAGCAGTACAGTAGGTATTATGAACCTGGACCTCTAGCCTATTTGAAACGCCATTCTGCATCTTAATTACTATCCGTCTGCGCATACATTCATACATACATAGAAACACAGCATCCATTATTAATTGGGTACCGATTCCTCGTCTGCGTTGTTGTTGTTGTTGCCGCTGCTGCTGTTGATCAGGTGTCATCGGCATCAGCATCATCCTGTTTAATAGGGTATTAATTAACCCTACCTTGGTACCTGATTTGCCCGCTCAGTTTCACACGCTCTGCCCACAGTTCTCCCGTTTCAGGCACAATAAACTCTCCCCTGCCGAGACGATGAGGTGGGTGGGTGGGTGGCGGCCCATGTGGCCCACCAACCTAACTGCCGCTCTGTACCTTTCCCACTGACCATGTTACCATTAGGTGCCAGCTGCCCCATGTCACAGGCTATTACTACAGCACCCGACCGCTGACTGACTGACTGACTGACTGACCGCCGCCACTGCTGCTGCTGCTGCTGCAAGCTGAGCTGCCGCCGAACTGCCAGGGCGGCGTTTCCTAATCCGCACAAGCTCCTTCGAGCCAGCATCATTCTTAAAATTATTCTTGTTTGCCAAGCATCTCGTCCGATCCCTGTGGCTTCTCAGCTCTATACAGCACTGGTACACTTGTCCTCCCATACACACTTTAGGTACCTAAGTACCTTACCTTACTTACCTCACACATCTACCAGTCCATGCATCATCCTGTCGCACAACAGCCATCCATCTGGCATCTCGTCATCGATGCAAGAATTCCTGCCTTGGTTGGCATACATCCATACGTTGATTCGTCCAAAAGAAATATATTCTACCAACGCCTCGCTCTGCAACTACAGTGCCAACGTGCCCTCTTCCTCTTCAATGCTACCGAAACATTGTCATGGATTCCTGGGACAAATGCCCGCTGCTGCACGGTCCGCTGGCCGCCGCCCGACCGCCCCGTAAATCTCACTGACGTCAGATTTCCTCTCCATAATCATACCTATACGCATCTCTCATGCGAGCTCACCTTCTCACCGATCCGTGTTTCTTTCCTAGGCTTCACACATACCATACCTATCTTTGACTTGGCCACCATTGCCAGCATCTACATGCTTTCAGAGAAATGAATACCTACTATGTTCAGCCTACCCATCTCTAGGCCTCTAACCAGCTCACATCTGTACACACTGACACGAATCTAATAAGACTGAGACAAAATAGCAGCTTTCGCTCTCCTCGTTTCTCCGCCTCAAGCAGTGTAGAGCAGTCATCCCCCCCCCTGCTCCGAGCCACTTTGGCTTCGTTTTACACCCAGCTCCCAAAGCTACTGCTCTCTAACCAATCAATCTTCGCCACAAACCCATTCGGTCCCGATAACTGCACCTCTTACTTATTAGCCCGTTTCCACCAGGGCTAACACTTCTACTTGGTCAGTCCGCCATTAACATGTTTGCAGACTCCGCAGGGATGGAGCAGGCACACATGGGGAATCCATGGTCCTGGAAACTATCGTGTTGAGCTGCCGTACCAACCATACTAAGAGGCTGCCCATGTAAATTTAAAAATGAAAGGTCCTAAGGGGAATCGAACCCCCGCTGCCGGAATCACAATCCAAAGTCATAGCCACTACACGTTTTGCACATCATCTGCCCCACCGGGCTGGAAATCACTTCTACAACTCACAACATGCACTCAATCATTTGTCACGGGTCCCTCAGATATATCACTGTAATTCGGTCGAATTTATTTGTCATTCCGCAGTTTGTTTGTATCTGTTCTTGTAAGCTCGTCTGCCTATCAGGATGTTGCAGCTGAAAATAGTTTACAAAGCTTTAGTAGGTATCTTTGATGAGTCCCTTGTTGTCCCCAAAAAACGCCTCATTTGTCTGTGACCGAAAAAAAAAAGAAGAGATTCACCAAATATCTCTCTAGATGTAGCAAATGGATCCCATGTATGAGTTTTACTCCTCAGTAGAATTATGAATTCTCGGCCAGACTCCGCCGCCCAGAGAGAACCGTAGTTTGTTGTAGTTGTCGTCGTCTCGTCTCACAACGTCGGCCATGATGTAAAAAAAGACGCCTTGTATAGCGCTAACAAAATGAAAGAAAATAAAACAGGCTATCCGACGCCAGCCATCCCAAAATCATTGTCTAGATCCAGTCCATATCTTCTGCCTCGTCGTCAAGCTGCTCCATGCCTGGTTTACGCGGCCGTCCTCGTTTGCGAGGCTGAGAGCTTGACCGTGCTCGCTTCTTGCGCCCCCCAGGAGTGCCTGCGCCTTTCCTCTTGCGTCCTCTATCAGGCGCATCGTCGTCTTCCTCGCCTTCGCTTGGCGTGCTCGGCCCTTCTATGGCCATGTCCTCGTCTTCATCTTGTACTTTGAATTCTTTGTCAACATTCATCAGTTCGACAAATATCTTGCACTTTTGCGCCATCTTGGGGACCGACTCAAGTCCGCCAACGTGCGATGTGACCTCATCCCAAAATCTCTCTCCGTGAACTCCTTGCACTTTGAGCGGCGTCTTGTTGAGGTCTTTGGCAAGTGCTTTGGCCTTGCCATCATTTCGGTTTGTACCCATACCATACAGCCGCCTCAGATGCGTCCGAGCCTCCCACAAGCAGAGAAGTATAATAGATCCCACTGTCAGCTGACGAAGTCGATGCGGATCAACTGAGGGGCCAGGTGCTGTGTTGGTATTCCCGTCTGTGGATGGCCCGCCTGCGTTCAATTGCCCGTCCACCGATCCAGCACCTGAATCCATTGGCCGCTCGACAGCATGGTGCTGTTGCTCGGGCTGATCACCGTCAATGCGAACGTTGAACATCTCCGACTCAATAGCTTGGGCGACTGTGGCTCCTGTAGTAGTGACAATCTTTTCCATTGTGTTGACCGAGCTCTGAAGCTCACCAACCGTCTGGTATTCGAAGAACGCGAGGTTCTCCGCGATGAAGCGTGCATATTCGAGATGTGGTGGCATCTCCCCTGATCCATTGAGTTTTGACAGGTCGAAGTCTACCTGTCCACATAATTTTTCTAGGAAGCGCTGGCGATTCTTCATCTTGCTAATTTTCAGAACCTCCATCATCAAATGCAACTTAGACTGGAAAGGCTCTGTGATTGCGCCATGAGAATTCTTCACTACTTCTCGCTGGTAATTGAAGGCCGACTGGACTGCTTTGATGTATTCCCTTTCAAGCACCGTCTCATGCTTCTCGTGCAATGAACGATGTTCCAAGAATGCCAGCTCTGCAATTTTTCGGTTCGCTGAAGTTTCTAATGTGATCAAGGTAACACCAGTCTCTTTGGGATGTGTCAGTCCCTGTCGGTTGATGCTGCCGAGAACTTCCATGGCTAGAAATGCATGCTCATCCTGGCTACCCAAGGCAATCCGCTTGATATCTCCCAGAAATCGTTGAGTTGTCGCACTAGCGACATCATCAAAATTGGTGCCTCCCATGACGGTAAGCTCCTTTTTCTTTTCTCCGCCGCCAGAATCAGCGCCAGCTTCGGACCGTCTTTCCTCTGTCAACAGAAATTCCTTAAAGGACTTTAGTATCATGGTTTCGAGAATGGCTATTTGCTCATGAAATACTTGCTGGAAAGCTGTGTAAACCTTAGCCAGCACGTAATTCCGTGGCCACGATTGACAGACCAGGCCAATAGCCTCCAGGGATGCTTTACGGGCTTCCAATGGTTGAGAAGGAGATGCGAAAGGCGCCAGGACATCCACAATCAACCGCGGAACCGAGTCGCCCTTCCACGCGGGAAACTTTGCCTTGAAGACCTGTATCTGCTTATCCAGATCACAATGTTTGCCGACATGGCCCACAATGACAGAGTAGGCGCACAGGTGGGGCATTTTTCTGTTGTCCATTGTCCCTGCTCCGAGCTTTTGAATCGCTATCAACCCCGAAGCAACGAGGTTGGCGAGAGGAGCAAAGTCTTTCAGCAACTCACACACCACTTTGGCACACGCAATCAAATCATCCAAGGCACCACGAGAAGAGATTTTGCCTATGCCTTTAAGCAGCTGGAGACGAACTTCTGCCAGGAGTTCGGAGTGAACGGTAGGCAACTGAGGAAGTACGCGTTTGTAAATGACGGTCACTGCCCGGAATGCAGCCAATTCATCAACACCACTGAAGCTTGCCAGGTGTGGCTTCAAGAGTCGAATCTGCTCAAAGTTGAAAAGCTTCGGGTCTGCTTTCGCAAAAATAGTCAAAACCTGCAAAGCATCACGACCAGATGGGGCGCCGTCCTCTGAATCAGGATTGTCAATGAGGCTAAACATATCTCCAACTAGTCTTGAACAGACAGAAAATGGGCCCTCCAAAGATTTTTCTTTTGGTCGGAGGATGGTTTGAAATACCTTATCCAGAATCTCGGTGACATTTCCTGTCTTGACTGTTTGTATGACAAGGGCCACATGTTCGGTCAGCGAGGTCTGGAATGCCGCAGTGCTTTCATTGCCATAAAATGGAGAAAACCAGACTTCTTCAATCATTTGACGAGCAAGTTCTCGAACTCCCTCATCGGGGTCTTGGACACGTCGAAGTAGTCCATTAGCTATAGCGCTGCGAAGAACTTTGTTTCGGTTGCGAAGATAAACGTCACGAGCGAGCTTCATGGCACGCTTCCTAACACCAACACCAGCGTCCTGAAATCGGTCGATAATCCTTGGAGTAAGGGATGACTCTAAAGCAGGTCGCATAGTAATGCAACTGCCGAGAAGACCAAGAGCAGAGTCTCTCACTTGTGTAGATGAATCGCTTGAGCAGTCGAGAATGAGCTGTATTACAGAGGAGTCGCCATCAAGAATAGATGGGTCAGTTTCGAGAACCTGATTAATACTCTTTAGGCTCTTACTGCGGACCGTTGCTTGGTCGCTGGCCATTGACCCAAGTAGAATATTGAGGATTTTGCCGAAAGACTCGCAGAGTGGGGAACGCAGCAAAATGATGGAGTAAGAAAGCTTTGCCTGGGTTGTAGCAACAGCTGTGAAAGTATATGCATTAGATAGCCACCTGCGATCTTGAATCATCATCCTCAGCCGATATGCAATTCGGCCAAGCTGCCGGTCTCGCTCAGGGTCGTCATCTTGGATAGAGTCGTAGCCCGAATGTACCCGCGAAGCCCAGTCAGTTATAAGAAACGATATCGCACTGGACGAGTATGGGTCGTCCGATAGCCGACTCTGGAGATACTCCAATGAAGCACGGAAAGGTCCATCCCACGCGACTATGTGTTCAATCTGGCTCTTCTGTTCAAGAACATGGCTTGCTAGATCAGCAAGATAACGAGACAGCTCGTCAATATCGCCTCCTTCGAATGAACTTGCCATCCGTTTAACATGAGACCGAAGACGAGATATAGCTGCACTCATGGAGCCAAGAAGCTCCAGTGCCATGTTTTTGGCAGGAGCAGGAGTTTTTGGGGCCTCAAACAGCTGCACCATCATTAGCATCAGAAGTCGTAGCAGAAGCTCTGCCGATGGCCAGTCAGGAGAATCAAGGCAAGTCGTAAAGTCGTCCACGAAAAGGTCCAATAAGTTGCGATAGGGAGTGTCGCCGGATTTAGTTGATCCCATAGCGCGTTTGACGATGAAGTTTATAACATAGGAAGCATTTCTTGCAGCACTTTCACTCAAAGGAGCTGCAGTAGCCTCGAGCTCCTGAATGGCTACTGCATGTTGCTGCGCGCCATTGTCCTCGCTCGTGATTGAGAACGAAGCTTCTGACTTTTTGGCTTGTTGGTTTATCTCGTCATTGTCCATCGGGTCATCGCCATTGTCGAGAGCCTGTAGCACCGCAGCATGGCCACCCTCATTAACTTCGACTCGGCCAGAGCTGGCCTGAACCAACCTCATGAGCAGAGCTGAAACTGGTTGAATGCTGCCGCCTTCGGAAAGTTTGAACTGCCTTGAGCTCTGTTTTCCAACTGGAAGCTTTTCCAGGGAGGTGAGGATGTCATCTATGATACCCTGTCGTTGCTCCGGCTTGATCAAAAAGATTTGGCAGAGCATATCCATTGCCACTAACCGAATTCCATCGAACTTTTGGACCCCAACAGCCGAATCCTTTTCGAAATAAGCGTTCTCCACGAATATCAGCTTAGAGGCAGTGTACTCAAGCGTGTTAAAAACGGCTTCCGATAGCTCGACCTTGAGGACAAGTTCTGCAAGCAGTGCAAATAGCTTCTGGCAGCAGAGGAAAGTTGATGACAAAGCCTTCTTATGCTTGAGCAGCATCTTGAAAAGGTTGGCGGATGGTCCAGAATTACGAAGCTCAACCAGAGGAATGATTATGTCTTCGATAACAGCCTTGAAAAGATCAATGCATTTAGTTATCAAAGCTTCGGAGTAAAGTTGTTTATCCTCTCTACCACCTGACAAGATACGCAAGCAGGTTCGGGCAGCTTTCTGAGCTGTGTCGAGGTCAGATAGTTGCTGGACCCACGCATCCATTCCAGCTTCATCCCAGCTCTCATCAATGCGAATATCCAACCCATCAGCAAGCCTCAAGCTGCCCTCACTCAATTTCATGACCTGAATGAGACTCTCCAGCGGGACTCGCTCATAGCATTTCAGGCCAATCACTTTCTGTATAGCACCATGCATTTTCTGGTGCGTTACGGCTGTCATGGTGGCTTCTTGATCTGGTGTAATCGTCACGATATGATCGTAGCCAGGTTCCATACCCAGGACTCTCCCTACTGCCGAGAAAACGCTCCGCATCAACAAGTCAAGTGCCTCCAATGAGGCCTCAGCTCGCTGTCTCTGATCAAGGCTAGCACTGCCGATAAGATCCTGGCTCCCAGTGGCGGCTTGCTGTGTTTTCTTGCGGGAAGAGAGATTGTCTGGGGCAGATGGTACATATGTAACCTCGATATATTCGTCTTTCTTGATGTTTGACGAAGGTAGTTCGACTCTGAATGAGCCGTTTTTAGCTTCAAGGGAACTCGAGTCGACAGGTGCCAATGTGTTGAATTGAGAGCTTTCGGTGGGTATTGCTATTTGGTTCAATTGTTGTGACGTAGCTTCAGACGGCGGCAGTGGTTGAGCGAATCCAGCAACCTCTATGTACGCAGATTGATCAAAATTCTTCTTTGACGGTATGGCCACCTCTATCCTAGACGAGTTTGGCCTGGGCGTCTCACGATCATCGGTACGAGCCCTCGGTACGGGTGAGGCACCGATGGAGCTGCGGGGTGTGGTAGTTTCTTTCTTTGATGGCCAGGTTTTCTCTCCGTTAGCAGTCAGATTTCGAGGACTCGTTAGGTTTGCCTTCGTAGCCTTGAAATAGCCTCCAACTTTCTCATATACCGCTCTCGCAATCGGCGACAAGTCTTGAGAGAGATTTCTGCTTGTCCGAGCTTTGCCTTGGCCTGTCGGGACAGACTTGAAGTTGCTGGGGCAGGTTAGCTCACATCCGCTAGAATCCAAGGGATATATGCATACTAATTTGTTCGCTGGGAAGGCTTCAAATCGTGGAGCACAAGGTCAACAGCCTGTTTGGCGTTTCTCGCCATATGACCTTGGCTGGCAGCTTCTTTATTGAGTCTCTCGAATTCGTGGCGTGGAAACAGATCGGAGATATGCAAAGCTGGAGATCCCGAGCCTATGCTTGGGTCCGGAATAATATCTAGGTCGAGGGTCAATAGGATATCACATAAAGGAGGTCAACGGGCAGCGATCAAGAACCGACTGACCAGGAATGAACGGTACAGTTGAAGTCTGTGGTGAATAGGGTAAAGACTCCTGTAATGTAAACGGCCTAGATATTGTATTTTGGGGCTCGGCTTGCCCATAATAGGCACCGAACCCATTTTCGGGCCCATTCGCATTGTGTGGCTGCATGTCTGCCGTATTCTGAATCCTCACAATAACATCGAAATGGGCATTGTCGGGGAAGGAGCTAACGACGCATCAGAGCTGCAGCGTGTCGACGAATTGAATCTCAGGTTCGGGGAATTGGAGCAAAGTGTCGAGGATGCGTCGGGTTTTGCATCTCAGTGCTTTCATGAATCGGTATTGTGCGATTGCGTCGAGCGTGGGTCAAGGCATGCCTAACAACTCACCCTTGGGTACAGTTATTGTGTTGAATCTTCGAATCACGCGCATCGCAGCCTGGAGAATCGACAGCCTCGTGGACCAATCTTGAATGACGGCGGGTGCCTAGTTGTCCGTGCATCCTAGCTCCGACCACTCACGGATTTTTCCGAAATGGTACCTTGCCTTATCAGTTTTTCCGGCCGAGGACCCTTGCCCCAGATCTTTGGCCTGTCTCGGATTGTATCCCGCCAATTTTTTCTGTCGTGCGCTCTGAGACTGGTGGTGATTTTAGTATCTTGGAGAATCTGCAGAAGTTAAAGTCTCGGAAAACAAGAGTCGCGCAAGATATGGCTGCTATCGGTTCATTAGTCTTCTGCACAGACTGCGGAAACCTTCTCCCCGCGACGAAGGGAAGCGAACGAAACATCCTTAGCTGTGAATGTTGTGGCGCTGAAAACAAAGGTATGTCGAGTTGAAGCTCCAGCTACTAGAGGAATCAAGTTCAATAACTGATGTGGGCTTTTCTTAGACACTGGGTCGAAAACGATTGTCACGAAGTCAAAACCAGCAGACTTCCCATCACTCCTTCGGCAGAAGCTTCAGTCAAATGTGCAGGCTGTAGAGCGCCATACCCTGCAGACTGAGAGCGCCGCCCAGGAGCGGTGCCCAAAATGTGGGCAAGAAGACGTCACGTATACAACGGTGCAATTGCGAAGTGCCGACGAAGGCTCGACAGTCATTTACAATTGCAAATGTGGAAATTCGTATGTCTTCTTCCAGTTTTGGCGATAACTTAGGAAGGCAACCAGCTAACCGTGTTGCAGATGGCATGAAAACAATTAGGATATCTATTGAATAGGCTCAAACATTCTACGCCAACAGTGCAGATTTAAACTGAGGCACCGACCACCTCTGGAATCAAAGCATATTCCGTTTCGCCGCCCTTCTCGTACTCTGCCATATCTAGCGCAACGATGACACTCTCACGAACGACCTGCTCCTTGTCATGAAGGAACCGCCTAAGGGTCTCTTCCACGCCTTCCACCTCACCGAGACTGCCAAGAGCCTCTGCTGCCTCATGGCGAACCATGCTAGCCTCTTCAGTATTACTCAATGCGTCGGTGAGAGCTGGGATCGAGGCTGGGTGTGAAAGCTGGCCGAAGACAAAAGCGATTTCGTGACGGAAAAGAGCTGAGGAGTCGGCGAGACCCTTGGCCAATGCGTGGACCGCAGGGACAGCAGTTGGGCGATCTGGAGGGGAAGCAAGGTCGCGCAGGGCAAACATGGCACGATATCGCATAAAAAGTGGTTGGTTGGCATCCATAAGCACCTTGCCTAACTCATCCACTGTTTTCTCAGATTCGGGCATCGGTGGCGCTGGGTCGATGGAGGCAAAGTCACTTAATTTTTTTTAGCGAAATCAAAGGAAATCCAATCAAAATATTTCGTGAACTGACCTTTGGCGTAGCTTTTCCTGTTTCCTCTCCTCTGAGTTTTCCCATTCAATGCGATCAATTGCGATTTCACATGTTTCTTTGACGACGACCTCCTCGTCTAGGCGATCTCTAAATTCTCGAAGCAAGTCAAGACTAGAAGCCTTCCCCAACGCACCCAAAGCCTCAGCAGCCTCATGTCGGCACATAGCATCCTCTTTTAAATCCGAGAGAACATTTCGCAACGGCTGCAGAGCTGCGTCGTTACCAGTCTGACCAAGACAGTATGCGAGTTCATGCTTCAACAGCGCGGACGGGGATGCGAAGGCAGCGGCGATAGCCTCGATAGCTGCGATGGCGGACGCGGCGTCGGTTGTTGCAACATGTTTCAGGGAGAACAAGGCGCGGAACCGGACAGCTAGAGGAGTCTCCTCTGAGCAGAGGCTCTTTCTCAAGCTTTCGATAGTATCGATGGCCATTTTGTAATATAATTTATCGCCCAGGGACGACTTCAATAGTGATTTTGACTACCGAAAATTAAGGTGCACCTTAGACTATCAACAAAAATTTAGGTGGGGTGTACAGACTGATAAGAGAGGCACCCCGCGGTGCGAACATGCTGACCGGGTACAAAATTTTCTTTAAGTTGTGGGATGTAGTAGGTATATAAAGGTAAATGATCAGATCCAACAGCAACATCACCCCTCATCGGGAGCGGACGAGAAAATATCGGTTCCATGGTCTAGTGGCTATGACTTCGGATTCTGATTCCGGCAGCGGGGGTTCGATTCCCCCTGGGACCTTTCCTTTTGCTGTTTTTTTTACTTCATACTCTGAAGTATGAATTCAATTCTTGAAGCTGAAGCAATTTCTCTGATTCTAATGTTGCTATTCAAAGCTTGATGGGTGTGTCAGTGTAAAAGGATATGGGTGTATCTAAACTGGCCACTTCATACATGCTACCCTACAGTTTCATCCTCAGCATGGTCCAGCTGAGAGAAACACCCCAAGACCCTTCAATAAACGAGGTTAACGCATAAATTCGTGGATTGAATATGATGTGAACCATAAAGAGAACTTAGATGTTGTTTTGAGATGAGATAGGTAGATATGTGTCAAGGTATTATTGACACCGATCTCGGATTGCTTACTACAAAGGTACATGTAGCCTTGCCACCAGCTGCTTGGAGAACTACAATCATTATTAAGCGCCTACCTACGCTTTCCTTCACATTAGGACCCATATGCTATATTTTCCATAACTCACTTCAGCGCACCAGATCTCGAAACTCGCGATATAGAGTATTAATAAAACACCCTCCCGATTTGAGAAAAACACCTTACTATTATCAGACGATAACAATATCACCCTTGACCAGGCCAGCATGGCACCTTCATTAGAGGAGCCAGAGGCCGTCGAGGACGTCCTCGCCAACCCTCTCAAACAGAAGCCTCAACTTGTAGCACCAGAACCAGAGCATTGCCCTGGCCCAGAATCAGAACGAGCAGGCACGGCCTCATCATGCGACGGGTGTCCCAACCAAGCCATCTGCGCATCTGCGCCCAAAGGCCCCGACCCAGATATCCCCCTCATCACAGCACGCCTCGCAGGGATCAAGCACAAGATCCTCGTGCTGAGCGGTAAGGGCGGGGTGGGCAAAAGCACATTTGTGAATCTCTTGGGCCATGCGTTCTCAATAAATCCGGATAGTACGGTGGGCATCATGGACGCGGATATCACGGGGCCGAGCACAGCTAAGATGCTGGGTGTGGAGGACGAGACGATCCACGTGAGCGCCTCGGGGATGTCGCCGGTGTGGGTTACGGAAAATCTGGCAGTCATGTCGATTCAGTTCATGCTGCCGGACAAGGACGCGGCGATTATTTGGCGGGGTCCCAAGAAGAACGGGCTGATCAAGCAGTTCTTGAAGGATGTGGAATGGGGCGACATGGACTTCCTGCTGGTGGACACGCCGCCGGGCACGAGCGACGAGCACTTGAGCGTTAATTCATTTCTCAAGGAGAGCGGTATTGACGGGGCCGTTGTGGTTACGACACCACAGGAGGTGGCCCTGCTGGATGTGCGCAAGGAGATTGATTTTTGCCGCAAGGCAGGCATCAAAATATTGGGTCTGGCAGAGAATATGAGTGGCTTTGTCTGCCCCAAGTGCACAAACGAGAGCCAGATATTCAAGGCTAGTACGGGAGGTGGCAGGTCTTTGGCAAAGGAGATGGGCATTCCGTTCCTGGGAGCCGTGCCTCTGGACCCGCGGATAGGAATGGCATGCGACTACGGCGAGAGTTATTTTGACTCATTCCCAGATAGTCCGGCGTGTATTGCGTTCAAAGGAGTGGTGAGGAATTTATCAGAGCAGTTGGGGCTGGATAGCAACAGCGTGCTGTCAGAATAGCATAAAATGTCAATCTGGTTCATAATACCCCTTATCAAGGCGTGTTGGAGATTGGAATCCCTTCCTATTACTGCCTTTTTTTTTGGATACGAAAATTCAGTCAAGCCTTGTGATTATTACTCTGAAGTGAGTCTCCCTGGGATATCCTCTAGGTCCTCTATCGATTCAATGTCGATTACTCTACCGACCTCGCTGGTGTTGCGCATAAGCTCCTTGGCGCCGGCATACAGCATCCTCGTCTCGGCATTGCAGGTGATGGGGAGATAGTATAGGAGGACGTAGGGCACAGAGAGTCGACCATCGGGCTAGGAATACTCGTTAGTGACATCTTCCCCTTAGCCAGAACTAGATGTGTCGCGGACCATGGTCGAGGGGTAGCTCAAGAGGATGAACCTGGGGGAGTGGTCAGGCAGATCATCTCCAATCTCCTCGAGTGACGTGTATACTGTCTTTTCTTCGTCTTGTCGAATTTCGTGTGTGTTCTTATCGATCAAATCTACACGAGTGGTAATCAGAATGCATCCTAGCTACATGCATGCAATCTGTGCCGCCTAGCTGGAACGGCGCTGGCAATAGGGCTAAGGAGACGCACATACATATGACTGCCTGAGGTTTGCTCGCTCGTGAAGTCGTCAGACGGAATTTTCGGAGGTGGTCTTTTGTCTCGCCAGAGATGTTGTAGAGTCTCGCCTCGGACGCCTGTCAATATGCTGGTCAGTGGGGTTGCTGTTCTGGAGAGAGAGGGATGGATGGCGGGGTTGAGGATGGAAGCACCATGATAAGAGCAGTTCAGAACTGGAGACGAAGTCGCTCTTTAATTGACAGCCGTGGAGATATTGAGGCTTATTATCATCAAGCAAGATGTCAGCGGAAGCTTCGTAAGGCGTCGCTCGTTGTTCCAGCCTGATATGCAATGTCGATGTGGTCGTCAGACAAACTCCAAGATGTGCCCCGCCACCAGACACACCCAAGATTGATGAACTCCAGCTGCCCACATTTGATAGCACGCGCGCGCTGTTCTAACCCCCCCACATGCGCTGTGGTTGGTTTCCTGCAGGCGTTTATTCCGGCCCAGCCCGCATATGGCGTCACGAGTTGCAGCCAATATTCTATGCGTCCTCGTTCCAGCTCAGATTGCACTTTCTGTGTATCCGCAATTACTAAAAGATTACCTACGCAGCTTCGGATTTTTTGCCCTCACGCCTATTGACCTCCATCAATCGCAGTGAATCGCACTTTCTTCATGATTTCACGCATATCACTCGTTGCGAGACACCTTTCCACTACGCCATCCTTCGTGCAATCTACCCGCCCCACAGCGTTTGTGAAGATGTCAGCTGCAGAGACACGACGGACTATCCAGACAGCCGCCTGTTTGGTCATTGGCGATGAGGTTCTTGGTGGAAAGGTATTTGGCCAGCGTTGCATCATCGAATGAGCTGCTTCATACACACCGTGAATAGCTAACTTTCCCTTAATAGACTGTCGATGTAAGCTGAGTCGCGCCAATTGGGCGAAGTTGCTGGCCGGCAAGTAGTGGATGGAAGGATATGGGTTGACTTTAACAGACGAACTCGGCGTACTTGGCCAAATGGTGTTTCACTCTTGGCATCGTTAGTAACAGGGAAACCGACCGTTAACTTCCCCGGGCTGTGTCTAATCTTGTACAGAACTTGAAACGTGTGGAGGTAATTGAAGACGACGAGAGTGAGATTATTGAAGCTGTCAGCCGAATGAGCAATCACTATGATTTTGTCGTGACCAGGTGAGTTCCTCGGAATAGCAAATGCAAATGCGAAATCACTAGGCTAAAGTAAATCTTCAGTGGTGGCATAGGCCCGACGTGAGAGATACCTCAAACCCCAGCATAATCTAGACTTGAGCTAATCATGTAGACACGACGACATCACCTACCAATCTATTGCCAAGGCATTCGGTCTGCCTCTCAAATTACACCAGGAAGCGTTTGAAAAGATGAAGAGGCTTTCAAAACACCACCCAAAACAGCAAGATTTCGACTGGAACGTGGATTCACCAGCACTAAAAGCAAGGTTACGTATGGTGGAATTGCCAACAGATGAGTCCCGGGACCTAAACGAACAAGCCATCTTTCCACAGGAGGACTTGTGGGTGCCAGTAGCCGTGGTAAATCGCAACGTGCATATTCTTCCCGGAGTACCATCACTCTGTAAGAAGCTAGGGAAACAAGTGAGAAAGAAGACACGGCAAGCTGACCAATATGTAGTTCAAAAGCTGCTCGATGGCTTGAAGCCGCACATCCTTCCACGACTAGTTGACCCTGAAGGCAAGGGAACACATAGGATTCTAATATCCACGCCACTGCCGGAGAGCGCTGTTGCAGAGTATCTTACTCAACTAGCTGCCAAAGTTGAATCTCACGGTGTAAAGGTTGGCAGTTATCCTCGCTGGGGCAAAAAGCGAAATACAGTCACTCTAGTCGGAAGGTAACTCAAAAAAATTCTACAAACTACCCCATTGATGTATTGTTCATGCTAATCACAGCTGACAGAGACCAAGCATATCTTGAAAGCCTGGTGGCCGAGGCTGAGACTGGCGTCCAGGGCAAGCGTGTTGCAACAGAAGGCGACCTTGATGAGCCAGAAGATGGGGAGGAAAATAAATGAATAGACCACAGGTCATTGCTTGCAAAAGCATGGATGGTAGATTAGGACTCGAAGGCGACTTTACTGTTAAGAAGGAATTATCCTAGGACAGTGAACACAATGACAGGGCTGGAGCTTTGTGATCTCAATGGCTGGAAGAGCAAGATGGACTAGAATCGACGCGCCATTATCAAAGTGGCTGTTGGGAAGACTGAGTTCTAGGCAACGCGGGCAGACCGTTAGATCTTTAGAACCTGGTTGTAATTGGCACAAGCCATGGTCTGCTAAACAATCTATCGTCTGTTGATCTTTTACCACAGGGTTACAAATCCGGACAACACGCTGCTCCAGAGCTCGTGCTCTCCAGGAAGTCAAGGGAGCCCTGTATTATTTGCCCATATATTCTAACAGCACCCGACGGATCGCAATTGGAGGAAAAAGGAAAGTTGAAGAGTGTCGGGAACTCAGTAAAGCTGTTGGTTGTGTGCTCTGATAGAGTCGAGAGAGGCATATGATTGAAAGGTGCGCCTCGGCATCTCTGGACACGACGGTTCCAGCCGCTAGACGCTTAGTATCATGTAAGATACGTAGCATCAGCAGGCACCAATTATGCCCTCCTCCTAGCAGTTGAAACCGGATAAGTTGGGTTTATTATTATTGAGCGATGACTGACTGAATTGATTTTTAGCCAATTCGTTGCAATTCCTCGAAGCTTTTGATCGGATAAATTCCCCTCTCGGCAATTATTATTAGGGAACTTCGTTGTTGATCAGCACCGCATTTAGCGAAGATGCTGAGAACTAGCAGTGAGCTAACTCCCCAGCTAGTTTTTGCGTCCCGGAACCATCTTGACTCTGTATGTGGTCTATTCGCCAATGGACTGGGGATATCGGAAGACAGGCTAGCGGGTAAGGGCAAAGCGGCTGGATTTTGCCCGCATCGCAGATCCCTCTTCGATTGCTATGGGCGAGCGAGGTTGCTGTTGGATAGGATGAAGATCTAGCTATATCGCGCTTTTATCACTCGACAGGCGAGCCTCCGAGAGCCAACTGTCACCTCGATTAGGAATTTATGGCCGATGGTGGATTTCGCGCAACGTTGCTAAAGTAGACCGGAGCGGTTAGCTACCTACCTAGGTAGGTAGACAGCGTGTGACGGGAAGCCCATTGGCAGCCTGGAAAAGCGCCAGCCGCGTAGACACTACCGCTCAGCCAGCCTCGTTGTGATCTGGTATGACGCTGCTCGGGGTGCCTGGATCTTCCGTTAGAGGAGTGCAGTCGTCTACGAATTCCTCTTCTTCCAGCAAACAGACCCAAAACGAGGAGGCAGGCATTGAAAGTGCAGGATGGGAGACTTGCCTGGGGGGTGGCTCTTTGGGTGGGTGGGGACCCGCGAAATGGAGCGGATGAGTGGAGGCTTACAAGTGCTGAATGTGGAGAGCATTATTCTAGAAGGTCGGTAGAGTGGCTTGAGTGGTGCAATTACACGCAAGCTAAGCATCCATACCTGCCACCTTATTCCCCTTGATCGTGGTGGTGCAAATACATGAATTGAGATATCATGAGAATGCATGTCCGAATATGTTAGAGTGTTTATGCTGGATAAACAATTAACCCGCCTAAATGCATGCGGGGATGACTGATATTCACATTTGCAGCACAAACGACAGCGTTGGGGATCCTTCTTCTCAGGTTAAGACGAAGAAGGAACGACGTAGGCTGTTGGGGGAATGCCTAGCCAAAATTACGTGTGAGGCCTCTTCGTTGAGTCCTTCAGGGGCTTCTACAGTTAATGCAAGTCACGAACGAATCCACATGCAATGGCAATCGCCTTGTACAGTTGAGAAGGCGCTGAGCGCAAACCCGAACAGACTCGGACGAGTAGAGAGAGCATGAAGATTGCATCTGCATGTGATGGTGTGCAATTGCAACGCTATTCGTACAAGACGACGGCAACGGGCATCCCGAGGATGCGTGTGTTTCTGGGAGCAAAGGGCCGATGTTGGGGAGCAAGTCAATGTCGAAGAAATCCATCGCTTCTGGTGAGGATGTTTTGCTACGCATCACCTCCCTGGTGGTGCTATTGGCACCTGTGAAGGACGTTGGATTTGGGATTTGGCGCCGGCCTGCCGAGGCGCCCTATCGAGCAAATGCTCGCACTAAACGACCTGTGTTGGAAAAAATCCATGGCCTCGCTCGCGCCCGGCTTGCATATCGTCATGCCACAGCCGCCCTCAGCGCTTCATGGAGTTCCTATGTATGTATGTATGCATGTATATTCCCACAAGTATGACATGGATGTCATGGAGGGATGCTTCGAGAGGATGCAGCCTCTTTAACAGACCCATCTGCGGACGAGTCATGGCCCAATGACAGAGATAGGGGCCGAACCCCATGGCAGCTGCAACAATGCCTGCTGCATAGGTAGGACCCGACCTGCTGCTGGTTCTCTGCATCAACAATTGACATGCATCGACGCTACCTTTCTGTTCTCTAATCATTTTCGGTAGTGGTAGAGCCGAATTCGAGGCGGCGCCGCCATGTCGTAACATGTTGGGCGCGCGGTGCCCTCGGATCCGCCCGCCATCCGAGCAGTTTCAATAGAATGGGCCATTGGTGAGACCATCTATGCTGTGTCTCCATCGAACAGCAGCAAATCGTTTCTGACATTACTCGTGGACTGAGGAGCGTAGAGATACTGTTGACTGATCGATTGACACAAGGGGGGGTAATGGGCAAGATCATCAGACCCATGTGAGCGACAAGGCCACGACCCATCACGGGAGAACTTGGACAACCGTTGCTCGCTTCTCGGCGCCATCCTACTGATGGGGATAGTAAAATTATAATAATACAGAATACTTATCTAACATGACCAACTACTCCGTGAGTAGTGCGCGCACAGAAATGAGAGGGCTGATAAGAGCTTGAATGGCTGCTGTTAGCTATTGACCCTGAGCGACCCTTTTCGTGGCTGAACAACCAGACCAGCATGTGCCAGTCTCGACAATTGATAGCGCATCTCACCGAACAACAAGTTTGGTTCCTCGATGTCAAACCCGAACACAGGGGCTACATAACCAGAGAAACTTGCCCCGACACATAAATCGACACGCAGCACAGAGGCATCCTACGACGGCAATGTGAAATTGGCTACGTTTCGATTCCCCTTTACTATTAGCTCTCCTCTCGTCCCCCCTTTTCCTGCCAATTTCAAGGCCAGTAAAGGAGTATTTCGTACGGGAACTGATGTTGACGTTACTTAAAAATTGACATGGCATGGACCGGACCGGACCCTTGGTGCAACCGACCTACCTGATCGGTACTTATGCCTTCACAGGAACAGAGCTGCTGTCAGCGGAAATAACGACGAGGCTTTACTTAAGAGTCTTATCGCAATCAAAAGCGCGCGTTGCATCTCCGAGACAACTTGGATGCAAAAAGATTTTTCGGGATTTTGCTTCACTAGAAGTCTTAACTTCTATTGTAAGTCACACTTACTTGAAGTCATCTGCAAAGTATCGAGCCGCTTCTATGTTTTCAGGAGGATTGATTTCTAGCCTGAGCCAAATTACCTGACGGTCCGTGTGTGCGCATCTTCTTTTTGCTCATCATCGCACGAACCACCAACTCCACTTGTCCAACACCAACAAGAGGGTACATGATGTAGGACAGAGTACGGAGGGCTCGTACGTGCTTGAAGTTAAGTAGAAGGTGTCACTCCGCTGTATCCTTAATGCTGGGCAGTTCATGCGTTGCTGACAAGGCCAGGCCCATGGCAAGGATACGATGAATTTGTTGAAGAAGGCTAGGTCGCGATAGGTTTGTCGATAAGCTGCTGCAGGCTCAAAACGGCGGGCCCCACGTCGACTCGTTGTTTATGCACTTGGACCAATGTGCATACCGAAGAGGAACCTCTCTAATATTTCATGGTGAAGTTGCAATTTACCGACTCTTGTGCTCCCGACCTACACCACACTACTCCGTACCAGTAATAGGAACCTCGTACTGTTGTTACCCTCAGTGTCTTCTAGTCGCGCCGCACGTTGCACTCTGTATCGAGACTGGGAATTGCGCCAGGAAAAGAAAGACAAGAGAGAGAGCGAGAGAGGGGGTCTAGACATGGGTTGGGTCGGATGCACTAAAGCGCCATCCATTTGCCGTCTAGATAGTGTACGGAGCACAATTGAATTCCTCCCATTGTATGAGGTAGAGAGTAGCAATAAATCCTTGATTGTTCTCGCGGCAGCAGGGAAGAAGACAAAGGAACCTTGATTACACGGATTATCTTGTCGGCAGTATTAGGGGAAACGGCGCCCCTCAACATGCGAAAGCGTGGCTTGCAGCGCCAGTTGCACTACTTATTACCAGGCCCCCAGGGTTAACTTCTCTTCCAGGCGACTCAGTGTGAGGAAATACCAAAGAAGATGGCGAGTTCAGAATTGATGAAGACGTGCACCAAGGCAGCTCGGGCCATTCGTCCAGGCATGCGCACGTGCGCACCATAGGTACATCCACGTGGGCGGGCGATGATGCTTCCGAGCAAGTACACATTCCCTCACTCACTGATCGATGCGCCAACATGGCGCCGGTACGGAGTCGTAGGTGTGGATGTTGGCGCAAAATGACGGGTTGGCCAGACGCGAAAGGTACCTTATAGGTATTTTCTAGGTACGCAGTCCAGACTCAGTAGCCATGCCAATACCCACTGCGTAGTACACGAGTAGTATGTAATATTATGCTGCTGACGAGATGGGCACGCATCCAATCCGTCGAGACGGGAGACGGAAGACTGGATGAAAGGAAGCCGGAAGCTCATGCATCTTGACGTTGCATGCGCACACAGAGAGTGTACCTACATACCTAGGTAGGTACCTTAGGTACTCATGCTCCCTCTCCCTCTCCGACGCACACACCACCAACTCGCACTCACAGAGACACACAGACGAGGGTTCGAGGGTTCTTCTCTACCCAAGTCATACGCCTCTAGCCGCCCACTAGGTAGGTCCTGGTGCCACGGGCCTGGAGGAGTACATGTGCTGCATTGCCTACCTATGCTCACAGCGGCTGTCGCCCCACTGGCTAAGATGCCGCTCCGTCTGTCCACTGGGGATGATGGATGGGTTGGACGACCGGCGCCTTTTATGTTGTTTTTGTTTTTTTTTCATGATTTTTGTTTCTCGCTCCCGACGTCGTCTGCCTGGCGGTTAAGTGGTGTTTTTTTCTTCTTCCCTTTTCCTTTTTTTCAGACCCATTCTTCTTCGCCTTGCTCCGGCGCTTGGTCCAAGGCGCCCAGACAGGGTTTCCAGCCGACCAGTCAACTTCTCTAAGCACCACCGGGCCACTGAAGCACCACTCTTGGGACGCCCTGGGTTTAGGAGCCCACCACCATGCTAGCAGCTAAGCCCAAGCCCCAAGCCCAGCGCACCGCACCGCACCGCAGAACAGTAGCCAGCTCCCCCCCCTCCCCCCGAAAGAGGCCCTGACCCCCTTTGGATGCGCTCCCCCCCCCGATCGCCCAATCCAATCCGTTGCCATCCCCATTCACCAGTTCTCCACACACTGACAAACCTCCACCCCCCTACTCCGTCTACTGGCACTGGCGCCTTTTTGCTCTTCTCAGCCCAGACCCGGCCAGCCAATCTCTCTTCCCGCCCGTTCTCCATCCAGTCCTCCATCCTCTTGCCTTTACATCCGCGTTCCTGCACCTCTCAAAACCTCATCCTCAACTTTCGCCCTTTGCTACGGAGCTTGCGCCCCTCCTCCTGCAATAGCCTTCCTCTGTCTCTGCTCTCTTGTTCCGGTTTGATTGACAAGGCTCCCAAACCCATCGGCGACTCTGTTCTTTGTTTTCGGGTTTAAAGTCGCAGCAGAGTCCATTCCCAGGTTTCCAGCACCCTTTTCCCGCCGACGCGCGCACTTGCAAGAACAGAAGAACTGCGGCCCCATTTTCTATACCGCTAGCATCCTCCAGTGCCATCTACAATGGCTTCAGCCACCAAAGTATGCGACCCCAAATTTGCAAACCAACCCGACTTTCCGCAATGGCTGTTGTTTGCTAACCTTTGTTTGCGTGCCAGTTTCTGAGGGAGTATAAGCTTGTGGTGGTTGGCGGTGGTGGTGTCGGTAAATCTTGCTTGACCATCCAGCTGATTCAGGCCCACTTCGTTGATGAGTACGATCCTACAATTGAAGGTTTGTTTACCTCACGTGCAGCCTCATTTTTTTACAGCTACGCATGCAGTCACCCTGCTATCCTCAGCTCTCGCTAATTTACTCGCGACTCTCTAGACTCGTACCGAAAGCAGTGTGTCATTGACGATGAGGTCGCTCTGCTCGATGTTCTCGACACCGCTGGTCAGGAGGAATACAGCGCTATGCGAGAGCAGTACATGAGGACAGGCGAGGGGTTCCTGCTGGTCTACTCCATCACCTCTCGACAGAGCTTCGATGAAATCACAACCTTTCAACAGCAGATTCTGCGGGTCAAGGATAAGGATTACTTCCCCATGGTGGTTGTCGGCAACAAGTGCGATCTGGAAGGCGAGCGAGAGGTGACTAGGCAAGGTAAGACTCCCTTCGTTGTTGAAGGCTTCAATTCATCATGGATGGTCTGGATTATATAGAGCAGCACTAATCAAGGCATGCACAGAGGGAGAGAACCTGGCACGCTCATTCAACTGCAAGTTCATCGAGACATCAGCCAAGTCTAGAATCAATGTCGATAAGGCTTTCTACGACATCGTCCGCGAGATTCGAAGATACAACCGGGAAATGCAGGGCTATTCAACCGGTAGCGGGGGCAACTCTGGCTTGAATCCTCCCAAGCCGATGGATATTGAGGGTGAGGAGCAGGAGGGCGGATGCTGCAAGTGTGTCATTATGTAAAAGGGCCGTGGTTGAGAGATGAGAGAGTGTGAGAGGGGGGGATATGCTACTTATGAATCGCCTGGTCTACATCCATTGGCGGAGAGGAGGACATCAGCGGCCTTAATGGCACGGCACCTCAGCCCGTGCTAACAATACCACGCGGCGGACGGTCTTAGACGACGACGAGATACATATTCTCAACGCATCGGATGGGGCGTCGGGGTCTCTAACTTGGGTCGCACACTCGGACTTTTTTCTTTTTCCGTCTTCTTTTTTTTTTGTTGTCTTGATCTATTTCGAAGAAAGAAAAAGCCCTCGGTGTCATTCGGGGGATCGATTTGACAGATTTCCTGTGTTAGAAAGCCGGCACGACATCGCAGTCCTGTCATGAATGTCTTGCGACTTGTTCATATTGGTGGTCATTTACAATGCTTGCAGGGACAAGGGACTTGGGAGCAACTGATAGGAGGGAGGACGAGGAACAAAGAAAACACGAAAATGGCGTGGGCGTCGGTGTTGCAATATTCGTGTGTATGCAGATCTTGTGGCCACGCGGTGGCTATTCTGTAGGATTGGACTGATAAGGATGGTTCTCTCGACGCCAGAGTGGCCCACGCGTTCTTCCCTATATCCGTTATCTCATACATGTAATTTCATTTTTCCTACTTACTGAGTCGAATTCGCACCCTGACTGATGTTCTCTCCTTAACCTCCACACATCATGTGTGCATGTTCTGGGCCCGTCACTATTGAACGTTTGTCTGTGTCTAGTCTACCTGTTTGCTCTTGCGTCTGCTTTTTATTTTTATTTTTATTTTTTTTTCGGACTCTTATCTTGTGGATCTTTCAATCCTCCCTTGAAGTTCAAACTGCTCTGATGTCCTTGCAGGTTGCATGTGAGACATTTGGAGACCGAATACCTGTGATATATAAATACACTGTATGTTTGCACGATCCTAGATATTATTACTAACATAAAAGGCGATTGCAGAAGCTTCGGAACATGGAAGCTGTTAAGCTCCGGCCTAGTGCGGCAAGGATATATTAAGGTACGGAGTTATGGAGACCTCTGATTGATGTCAACTCCATGGTGCGGGGGTAGATGACAGGGCCATGGCATCTTTCTTTCAACTACATGAACGGGACGCAGCAAGCAAAAAAAAACAAATATAAACACTTACGGATAGACATACCTATACGCGATTTGTCCAATGCGACATGTCATGTCATACTCCAGAGTTGCTTTCTTTTTTTCGGTCCTTTTTTCCCACACCAGTTGCTAAAGTCGGCTGACATCAGCATCATAAACAACCCTTTTCAAAGCCATGTATGTGGCTGTTGTGCAAACCAGCTCGTCCAGCCATACACCAGCCCTGAGTCCGGTTGATTGATGACCCAGTCGCCACAAGCAAGGCATGCCCAGGCTTTTGGTCCCCCCCAATGCAGCTGCTGAGCCTCATCAGCAGACACATTCGCCTGTGCCGCTGGCTTGACGACAAGGCAGCCCGGGCAGACGGCAAATCCAAACTGTCTAACACGCCACTCTCGCATGCGGTTGACTTGCTGGATGATGGCAGTGGCGTAATGATGGCGATGCGGAGCGCACAGTCTTTGCGGGAACAGTTTTGTTCCGCAGGAGCACCCAGTGGCCGGGAGGGCATCGCCTTTGAAATCGATGACGCCGTTGCTAAACGTGTGCTCGCCGGCGAGGTTGGGGTTCAATTGACAGTGACCCCATACGTTTCGGACGCCAGCCTTCTGGAGCCTGTTCAAGGCGCCGGGGTCCATGCTGATGTCGGCTGCACAGTCTATACACAAGTATGCCCGCATGCTGTATATCTCGACATCCCGGACGGGCGAGGGATTACGTACTGCAATGGCAGTCGCACTCTGCTGGGAGCAAAAGTTGCAAACGGCCATGAAATCGCTTCCATGGCTTTGACATTCACAGAGAGAATTTATATCGACCATGTTATGGCACTGGTTGCCTTGGCTGTCTACGATCTCAGTGCAGCATAACACTTGGTTGAAATCACATAGTTGGATACGTGCTGGGACACTATTCAGGACGTTCCAGAATGGGTTGCCTGGCACTTGGACTCCTTGCACGTGGCCGAATATCAAAAAGTCATACGTGACCGGTGCAACTGCATTGCTGGGCCCCGCCTGATCCGTGTCGAGAAGTCTGTCCGTGTAGATGAGGTCTTCCATGGTGAAGAGGGAATTATCTTCAGGTGGATTTTGAGGTTGATTGAGTTGCGCTAATTGTGACCCGTCAGACGGTGGAGCGTTGGATGCGTTTAAAAACTGCAATATTGGATCGAGATTGATTGCGTCGTCAATATCCATTGGATCAATGCTAGGACCATTATTCGCAACACTGAAGCCTGGGTTGATATTCACATCACCAAAGCCAGGACCATTATTCGCATCACCGAAGCCAGGATTGATATTCACATCACCGAAGACAGGATCGATATTCATATCATCGAAGCCTGTGTCATTGAAATCACCAAGACCTGTGCCAGCATGGAAATCATCAAAACCTGTACCCTGATTGGAAATGTCCAAAGCTGGATCAATGCCCAGAGGATCAAAGGAGCCGAGGTTTGGAACTAGCCCTGATTGCATATTAGGATCTGGGTTATTATACGAAAGGACGCTGTTTCCAAATTGTATATCAACGCCTTGATTGTATGTCGGCCCTTGGTCGTAGGTGTTGTCTGGGTTGGTAAAGTGAATTAGTGGCATGGCAAGATTACTATTTCCAACATTGCCCATCACGAGTCCTGCAGGACTTGCATTCGCAGCGGAAGGTCCAGCGATTCCACCGCCACCACCAGGAGGACCGCCAGGAGGACCACCACCACCGCCGCCACCACCAGGATCTGGAGCATCGTCATTGCCAGCGTCATTGTTTTGGTCGTTAGCATTACCATCGTCATCACTATCGTCGAGACCCCAGGTGAGCTTGCCAATGCTCTCTCCATTCCGCAATTTCCTTATTCTTTCTCTTGCTTTGGTGGTAGCCGACAGATATGTTGACATTGTGTTGATTGGAGCTGCCTGTGGCCATGCCGCCTGTATCATGCTTACGATCTGTTGCGGTGTTATCAAGTGTGGGGAGCCTAGCAACATACCTCCCTGAGTCCCGTCGCCATGAGGCGGCCGTCCCGATGGCATCAGCTCAAGCCTCAGCTGGCAGCCGATCGTGGCTATCAGCACTGCCTTTTGTATCGCGGCGCTCATTTGGTAGATATTGACTGCAGGCCCTACATAATGGTCAAGGCTGGATCCATCTTTGACATGGTCAACACCACCGCTTCCATAGCCCAAGGCTAGGTAGTACAGTGGCCCTGGAGCAGGGTCTAGTCGCCCATTGATGCAGTTGGTGCTGGTCGTTTCGCGTTTATCCCAAGGGTCACACTGCTCTTTGTTCTTGTGGCAGGAGTCACACGGCCGTTGGTGATCGCAGTTTCGGCCCTTCTCAGCGCACTTTGTGCATTCCCCGAAAGGCATCATACCGCCAAATCCAACACGGGCCAAGTTGAAGATTGGGTAGTGAGCATCGTTCGCTTCATCATAGCAGTCAATACCAAGCTGAGAACACCGGCCGCAAGCAAACCAGTAGCTGCCGGCATCAACTCTGCAATGGTGCCCGTCTATTCGACAACGCTGGCAGTACTGTCGATGAAGCGTAATGCCCCTTAGCTCGGCGAAGCCCCTTCTAAACGTACTCCGAGATACCCACCATCCGACTGGAAGAGTCAAGGCCGGCGGCTCCCAAATGATGGTGCTCCCGTTGAAGCAGACCATGTTGTCCTTTTTACACTGTTCGCACGGCTCATTCCAAGTCCTTCGATCCCGCAAGTGGCTACAGCCGCTGGTGGCCGATTTCTTCTTGGTTTTGTTTTCACAGGTCTGACATTCGTGCCGCATCCAATTGATGAAATTCATGCGAACATTGACCCGTTTTGTCATCTTCACGTCATTAACCTTGCAATTGCTGCTTTTGCAGAACGGAGTGGTCGTGCAAGCATATCCCAGCACGGGATCGACATTGCATTGGTTGGCAAGGGTAGTACCTCGACATGCATCACATACGGGCGGGTTGTAGGTATGCGGATGGGCGCTGCCGTATTTGCGGAAGGTGTCCTTGACAAGCGGCGGTTTGCAGACGCGCTCGATGGGTATGTTCTGGGAGCGAAAGTCTGCGCAGTTGGTACATTCAAGATATGCCTTGGCCCACAGTTTTGAATAGTCGCATGACTGCTGTGCGCACATTCGTTGGCCGGCAACATAATTTCTGCAAAAGTCACATTTGTTCTCTCTAACCTTTCGCTTCTTGGGCTGCGGCTCCTTTCCTTTGTCTTTGTCGGTATCATCATCGTCGTCGTCACTTTCCCCATCGTCATCGCCATCATCATCGTCATCTGCGGTCCTTTTTCTCTTACCCTTGCCTTTGTCTTTTCCCGTATCATTGGAGTTACTTGGCTGCGTTGTAGGAGTAGTACCGGCAGGGTCAGTAGCAGCAGGGTCAGCAGTAGCAGGATGAGTAGCATTAGGGTCAATGGCATTAGGGTCAATGGCAGTTTGCTGTGTTTCGTCTTCCGGTGGTTGTGAGAGTACCAAGGCACCCGTGCTCTGCTGTACGCTTCCGTTTGGTCTGTTTCTCATCGGAAGACTTGGAGAGATGACGCCTTGGTCAGGTTCGTCACTAGCATCTTCGCCGGCCAATGGCTGGAGCGCTGAAGGAGAAGAGCTAGGAGATCTTCTTGGTATAGGGGCCGCAGTAGTGGAAGAGCTCTCTGCGGAGATGTCCGGAGCAGATTCATCAGAGGCTTGGGAATTTCGAGGAGATGGGCTTGGGGCTGGTGCCGCGCTTCCCTCGGGATCAGGAGCGGTAGCTTTGCTCTTCTTTGTGCGATTTGCTGGTTTTTTTATAGGATGTGACGGCGCCGTAGAAAGCCTTGCCGAGTCGTTCCTTGCGGGGGATTGTCCTCCTCCCCCTTGTGCGTCACCTGCAGAGTCTCCATCATCGTCATCATTTTCATCTTCGCTGTTCGATTCTCTCATTGGCTGCGTTAGGCCAGAAGAGCCTCTGTTGTTTGCATTGTTTCTCCTGTTGCCCCTCGCCCCACGAGACCTACCTGGCGCTTGCCGGCCTGTAAGACGGTTAGAGGTAAGGCCGCTATGAAGAGGAGCAGCAGTAGCAGGATTCCTGTTTGAACTACGTGTAACTCGCCCCTGTGCCTTTGCCTGCTGGCGTGTAGAAGTTGGCATGCCTACCTTAGCAGAGGAGGTTACTTAGTTAGTTGCCCTTGGTGTTTTTGTCCTCTTCTTTTTTTTCGGTGTATATCGGGCATGTAAGGGATTTTTGGGCTTGACATTCTTGATTGTGAAGCGTTCTTCTTCCATGATGGATAGTACGGTCTCTATGTTTTTATTATACGTGGTTTTGCTGCTCTAGTTTGGATATATCTGGTTAGGGAAGAGAGTATGCCTTGTGAACCGTATTCAGGTTTCTGCTACTCATTGTCTTGTCTCTGGATGCTGAAGAACAGTAGTTGAAGAGATGTAAGAAAAGGGACTAGTTGTTCAAAAATTGGGGATAGATTACAGCTGCATTGTATCGTCTACGACACAGATATACATTATTACGTCTGTGCTAAGTAAGGGGTTTACTCAATGGATTAGAAGTCATGTCTTTCTTTCATTGTATGAGGAATCTGCTGTCTACGTATGGAAATAATCTTGTAAGTGCTGTATTTGCAACTTTGGCTGAATGGGTTGCACGGTTCAAAAGGCTATGAATTACAATACAATTATGTTTGTTGTTTGTCCTTGTTTGACAGTAGAGCGCTCACCATAACAATGGGTCAAGCAGCTCTTGAGAGCTCTTGAGAGCTCCCTCTCCCCTGAGAACAAAGGAGCTCACGTTGAACACCGCTTTGCAGCATGTCTCTGCTCAAAAGCATTAGCAATCCCCACACTATGCTGTTCACGAACACACATGTCCATCTAACCCATCCATCCATCCCCTCGTCACTCACACCAGATCCTTCTTCAAATAAATACACGGCACATCCGTCCTCTCCCCGGTCGCAGGATTCACCCAATCGTACATCTTCGCCTGCCTCGCCACGACCTCGTACCCCTGCCTCCGATACCAGTCCTCCGTTGCGGGTGCCTGACTGGCAGATTTGGGGCGCACAGTCCGCGCTTTGCTGAACACGACTGCCACTTCGGGCCGCTGCAGGAACTCCTTGGTGGCGGTGTCGAGGGCCATGGTTTTGGCGTTGAGGGGGGCTAGGGCGGCGAGGCGCTCGATTTGGAACATCGCAGCGCGGCCGTAGCCGCCGGCTTGGAGGGCCCTGTGTGTTTTTGATATCGTATTAGTATTATTCAAATAGTAGAATATGTGACGTTGTGTTTTGTCGCTTCTTGGCTTATATGATGGATGGATGGTTGAAGATATTGGAGAGAAAAGGGACATAGAGAGGGCTTACCATGAGATGTAAAACGACTTGATCCACACCGTCTCCTCCGGTAAGGAGAGCTTGACGTTACGCTCGGGGAAGAGATCCAGGGCAATGTGTCCGATGGGCACGAAGCTCTTGTTTGTGGGTGTGCGTGGCTTATTGGCGAGAATGGCTGCTGTGTCTATAATGGGTTCACGTTCCTGTCGCATCGTCAGTGTCGGTGTCAAAACTGCGGGACGCATCTACCGAGAGAGAAATAAAGAAAGAAAGAAAGAAAGAAAGAAAGAAAGAAAGAAAGAAAGAAAGAAAGAAAGAAAGAAAGAAAGAAAGAAATAGGAAAAAAAGAAGCATCTTAGTTGATATACCTTATTTGAGGCATTGTGCAATACGGGCTGGGTATACATACCTTGGGGGATCCCTCAATATGCGTTGCCAGAATCTCATCCCCTCTCTCAAGATTATCACGAAGTTTCTAAACAGACACACCATCATTAGTTATCACCTCAATAATAACAAAGAAAAGACGCCGTTTCACCCCATTCATCCATCCATCCATTCATCGCATGCCCAAACCGCAAAAACGAATACTCACAATCCAATAAAAAAACTTCTTGCCCTCCAAGACCCTCGCCTTCCACTCATCAATAACGTCGTAGTCCCACGTGCATGCCAGTCGCTGCTCGCGCAGTCTCTCAGTGTGCACCTCACTCGTCGGGTCCCACGGAATGAGTTCTACCCTGTCGTATTTGGACATTGCTGGTGGTGGTGGTGGTGGTGGTTGTTGTTGTTGATGTTGTTGATGAGTTTGCGAATCGCTCTGGCTTCCCATCATGAGATGATGCGTGCGCGGGGGATGAGTCAGATTCCGCAGAATGAAACTAGAAAGGGGGAGATAATAATGATGATGATAACAAAAATTGATCGTTCAAGCCTGAAATTCAAAATTCAATATGCGCAGTAAGTATTTCTTTTTAAATCAATCACTTCAGCTAAAGAGAAGAATAAAAGCGCCCCTCCAGGAAGGGGAAGTACAGCCTTAAAATCATACATCTCAACATGAAATAGAGGCAACAAATCAGCTCCATCAAGATATCTTACCGCCAATTCTTCGCCCAATCGGATACTAACATGAATCTCCGCTAATAAATGCCAAATGTTCTTACAAGGGCGTTCGAATCAAGACAATAGACGCCGCCTAATGCCACCCCACTCCTTCGGGATTATATTGTGTGTTCCAGGGAACGGAGCAGCAACGTGTGCTGACTTGTCTTTTGGGTACTCATAGATGGCAGTTACTCTAACTTACCATACATGGAAACGCCTTAGTAATCGAGTTTGCTTACATAGGTAGCTACTTTGAGCGTGTGAATCTGGATGTACTACCTAGGTACGTTTAGTACCAACTTTACGCCATGATATAATATAGCATCCACAGATGCACAACAGGGGACGACGCAGGAGACCACGAGACGCTAGTTCCACTAATAAATGAATAGGAAAGCCGCGACGTATAATCCAATGTTTTATTAACATAGGGCGTTCTTTCAGCTACTAAATCCTACTGTATCTAGTTTGTACACTGTACTATACACAGACCTTCCTATTTTAGCACAAAATGCCAGGTATGGTGGCGGGAGGATTTCGAAGGTGAGTCATCCTATTATAGTAGTCCCTGACCAATGCCTCAACTGGCTTCCAAGGTTGTTGTCAATCTCCCACCTGACTGTGCTACATATGGTTACTATTTCACTTTTCTTTCTTTTTCCTTCTGGTTTCTACCATGTTCGTTCATCTTCTATCCTCATACAACAATTGTTCCACCATTTTATCTATCTACTAAGTGTAACTCCTGGATATTTTGCATGCTCAACCATCTCTGACTCGTATGTCGAATCTCCCAATGCCTCTCCTAATAAGTTCTGTCTCCCAGCTCCAAATGCCTAAAACCTACCCATGATATGTAATCTTTGAATTCTCATTATCACAATGCCGCTCCTCCCCCCGCCCCATCTCTGCTCCGCTCAGTTGTCAGGTCTGCTCTCATCCTCTGGTTCTGATAGCCCTCGGCCTCCACATCAGCAGGTCTCCTCTCCATGATGCCCCATTCTCTATCTGGTCTGTAATCTTCTAATGCCTCCTGTTCCGTTGCTTGATTTGACAGTGATGGTGTCTTCACCAGGGGTCTTTGTCCTTTCAACCAGAGAATTGGAACCTAGCCGCCTCAAGCTGCCCCAGACCGTCCCGAGGAGCAACATTACGACGGCGGTAAGTATTCGTAAAATCCTGAAGCAAAACCCTCACATGTCGAATCCCTCCCGAGTCATCAGACTGCAGCTTTTCCTTAATTTTCGTCAACAATCTATTAGCCTCTTCTGGTGACACTGTGCCCTGAGGCAACAGCTGAATTGTATGCGAAACCCAATCTGTCGTCTGTGCAGGCAGCAATTCGAAAAGGCTCAATAGCACTCCACTTCCATCAGCAAAGCAGTCTCGCGGAAACGTAATCATCATCCCGGCCATAGACTGCTTCACCAAGTTTTCACCATGACTGGACAACAGGTTCTTAACAATTGCCTTGATTTCCGTTGCCGTCGGCTCGGGCAATCCCTCACTAGTCGCGGGATTGTTGCCACCGTATGACAGCAGATCCCTCAGGAAGTGAAGTGTAGAAGAGAGAGGATCTCGCTGCTCCAATGTCAGCGCATAGATTGAGGCCTCAAATATCGGAACTAGAAGCTGCGATGGGATAAGTTTCTGGGGATAGTATAACAGCGCGTCAATCAAAAGTCGGAAGAAGTCATCAATAACATCGGGTAATTCCTTGGGTTGTAATTCTGTCATGACCCTCAAGAAGGTGGTTGTCTGCGCTTCGAAAAAGTTGTAAATGTTTTCCGTAGTTGCCTGATCCACGTGTTCGCGTGCTTCGGAGAATTCCCGTAAAATGGCAGAAGTGACCCAGAGGAAGCAGCCCTCCCTTGACGTGTCGAAGCCAGTGGCGAGCTTATTGGCCATGTCTGCTAGCATTGGTGCAATTGCCGTGCGATAGGATATGACCATATTCCGCCAGCATCTGCAAACCCTTTCGCATATTGGTGAAAAGAAGAGAAAGTTGTCCAGTACCGTCGACAAGATTGGGAAGACTTCTTGCCAGTACTTAACTGCAGGGTTTTCTTCTCCAGGGTTCACCAGGGGCATGACGTTCTGAACAAATATAGTGATGAGTTGAAGATGGTCTATAAAACAAAATTTGTCAGCGGATGGTCTTTATGTTTGATTCGGCAAATACACCACATACCTGCTACTGCCAGTTTACTCTCATCATCCGTTGCGCTGTTCGCCTTCGCCATGAGTCGTTGTACCAATGGGTCGCAGTACGTTTTAAGCAACCGATAGATTTCGGCAACAGGCTGAACTGCGACCACATTGGAAACACCTTCGGTGATTTCTTCTTTGCTGAGATCGGGCAGTTTATCCAAAACTTGGTCGTAAAAGGTTTGTAGCTGTAGAACCTGACCGCTGAGGAGATGCTTGCAATCAGTGCAGAAGAATTTCAGGGATAGAGCAGCTGCCCTGGTTATTTCTCGAGAATCAGATTGGAAAGAGTTGACAATGTAGTTAAACTGTGGCTCCAGATATTCTGGGTGTACCGCTGTCCATTCCGTGTAACGTCCAAGAACCATGATAGTGGCAAACCGAAGCTTCTCATGGCTAGGAATCTGCACCAGGAGTGGCATCAACTGGGGGAGCACAATGTCCTCTTCCTTATCCACCATACGGCCCAGCGCCCGCAGAGCGAATAGTGGTGCTTCGAGTTCCTGCCAGTGGGGCACAGATGAATCCGTGGCTTGGCTGGCATAACTCTGTGTCCAGAGCTGTATAGCATGAAGAACCTTTGTTAAGCACTCTGTTACCCCCATCACGTCGCAGCAGTCCTTGAGTGTATCCCCCATCTGGTGACGGAATTCGCGGAACTTCTCTTCGTGCTCGCGATCTCCATCGAACAGATCATTCTCGTTACCGGTCTCAGAGTTAGGGTATTGCAAATGAGCAAGGAGAATGTCGACAAGTTTGGAGAAAACATCCATCAGCTCCAATCTCCCTTGAATATACCTTTCCAGCACAAGATATTGCTTGAGCTCATACCAAAAGGTAAATGTATGCTCAATAACATCCCGATCTTTATCTCGGGCAGCGCATTCGAGTACCGCATCTACCAGTGCTCTGAATTGAGCCGGCTGTCTCGCGATAGCAACGACCCAGCTCTCAGCTGCCGTCGCAAGTACTTTGGTCAGGGCCTTCATTGTTTCGGTATCTTCCTCCGCAACGGCCGTCGCAATTCGTGGTGTAATGGCAATGACCCGAGGGAACAGGGTCTGGATTACCTCTTGATATTCGTCAACATCGCCAGTCTCCCTCAACATAGTGCAGAGGCATTCTGAAGCTTCCTGACTGCATCCATCGCTAGTCACACCATTGAAGATGGCGTCCAATAGAGGGGAATTCGCAATATTTGCTACAGGGACCTCTCGTAGCCACGAAGTGATGCATTCCATGAGTAGCGGGTTCTGAGCAGCAGCAGCTACACATAATTAGTTAGCACATGGAAAAAGCCAGGACTTGTTTTTGACCCATATCGTAAATACTTACGTGATGATTGGGCATAGTTGATGAGGAGTTGTACCACTTGGTCCGCGTTGTCGCCCAACAATGCTTGCGTCCGTGCCGTAAGGTCTTCTTCCTATTTTCCAACAATTAGACTTGCTCATCCGGGCTAACTATCGACCGGCCGAAACGATTTCGAAGGGGGGCCATGTGTTGTGTCGAATGAAAGTTGCGCAATCCACATACAGACAAGGTGATCTTTCGACCTTCGGTCACTTCCTCGGGGAGGACTCGCAAAAAGTCGAGAATGCAAGCATGGCTCTCGGGGCTGTCACTCAGCGACTGGACCACAGAGGGGAGCACATCGTTCCAGTCCTTCATCTGGATTGCCAGAATCGCCAGGCATACGCAAAGCTGGACTCGAATGGGCTTAGGGCCTGCAGCATAATGCTTCAATAACAGCAGGATCTGGCTTCTGAGGGCGGGATGTTCGCTCGGTGGCACCTGAGTGGTGAGGTCGTAAGTAATCTAAGTTTTTGTGTTAGCCCATGAAAAAACCGAAACCCGTAGCAGAGACAAGACTGCAACCTTTCCACGGAGTGTGATGGCGGCAAAAAGAGTCGCTTCTGGCTCTGCCTTGGACTGAAGGATTCCGATGACTGTCCCCCATGAGTCCTTCTATAGGCATATATAGTCAGCTAACCAACATTCAAGAGTTGCAGCGACTTGTGTGACAAACTGATTTCTGAAATCTCTCCAAATACTCGTGGGCCTTTTTCTTTGCCTCCTGCTCCCCACTTCGCATCGTCATGACTGCACCCAAAACATCCGTCGGCGCAAAGGCCTCCTGCGTACCGTTCGTAGCCATATCTCGAAAATCGATCGATGCGAAGAGGAAACCAGAGGGTTCGGGAGGTTTATTTTATCGGCAGGCGTCAGCGCGAACAGTAGAAGAGCGGGCAACGCTCATGAGCCTGCACGTGTTCGACAACTTCTCAAAGAAGGCGCGCCAAGGGTGACGTGACACTATAGACCCTTGGCAAGATAACAGAGAGCGCAAGAGGCCGCAAGCACAGGTAACCTTGCTCAGACTATCGTAGACGAAGTTCGAGATTGTTAAGTCTGGGATGCCTCCAAGAATAAAACCATAGGAGTTCGCCTCGCACTTGGTCGAAGTGGCATGAGGCCTTCTCAAAGCCTTGGCGGGGCAACAGTGCCTAGAGCAGGCTGCGAGTTTTTCCGCTTCCGCCGCTACCCAAGCAACCAAGCAACCTGGACTTCATTCAATTGTTACTCATTATATTTCTTTCGTCACAGAGAGCGCCCAGTCTGGTTAGGATATGTTTGATATTCTTCTCAGTTCCGCAACATGATAAAGCGAAAGTGCATACTCTCAGCAGCACATTTAGGTATTGTGCATTGAGATATTGGCGTCCATTAAATATTTTGATAGACTTCTAGGTTTTTTTTTTTGTCTTCGGATTGCGGTCATTACCTCATTCAAAAAGGTGCTACAAAGACAGCACTTTAAATGCCAAAAAAAAAAAAAAAAAAAAAAAAAAAAAAAAGGTCAGATGGCTATCGTCTAGCTAGTTTCCACTAGCATTTGGACGGTAAAGGAAGCAGGAAAAAAAGACTTGAAGATCTCTGTCAACTCTGGCGTCGTTTTTGGCCCTGGGCCAAGAGCAGAGAAAAATTTTCAAAAGTAAAATTGCACGTCAATAGAGACGGCAATGAGACCACCGCCAATCGAGTTTTGTGTCTGTCTTATACGCTGACGACTCGCTAATGTAGCGACTCCTTTCTTTCACCGTTACCGAGGATTAAACCGTGTAGCTTGCGGTCGTATGGTCCCATCGGGACTTGTTCTCCGGAATTGGGGTTGAGCAGTTGCTCTTTGAGTGCCAAACCGTAGAATCTCAGGCCAGGCGCATTTGCGGTGGGCTTTAACGCCAGATACCTATTGAGGAAGAAATCATAGAAGCCCTTACCATGGCCAAGTCTCCTCACCGAACCAGATTCATCAACATCAAAAGCCACGCCAGGCATGAGGATGAGGTCCAAGGTTGACAGGTCCGAACCGTTGATGTCTCCTTCGCCCAGGATGCGTTGTCGCTGAAGGACCGTTGTAGGATCTATGCTGGGGATGCCCCAGCTGTCCCGCTTTAAGCTATCATAATCCTGGATATCACTGAGTTGGACCATGTCCATTAGCCGCCCAGGAGTATTGGGCTCATCTAGGGAGTTTTTATGTAGATAGGGGACAAAGACTGTCTTGCCAGAGGTCAAGGCATGGCGAACAATGGCATCTGTCTGAACTTCTCCGACCGGCATTGATAGATATATGCTGACACGCGTGGCTTCCTGGTACGGCTTGAAATTCTTCAGCGTCTCAAATATAATGTGACCTGCACTACATGTCAATGTCACGGCGTGTAGACATGGCTGTGACTGGAGACCGTACTTTGAGCAAGGACTGACTCTTGGGAAACTCTGGAGAGCCTTTCCTTTATGAGACGTCTGAGCTGTTGCTTCGCAGCAACGAGCGGGGAAGCCATTCTTTGGGTCAATTGAGAACCGGGTCTCGCTCTGCGAATCTCAGCGAGGTTATAATAGTGCGGCAATGAAAGACGGTAGTACAAGGTTTGGAGGAGAAAAAAACCGCCAGGGTTGGCGGACCATGCCATCGGAAGCCGGTGATCGGACTACTGGGTTGGCACTGGATCGCTGCAAGTCAGAACGCCACTAGGTTCGGCTCGGGCCATGGCATGAACGGCCGTGAATGGCACAATTCAACAGGCCTGAGATAGGGCTAATAAAAGATTCGACTGCAAATTAAAGTGTTGGATTGAGATAGTAATGTAAAGCGTTGTGGTTCGTCAGCAGCCTTGGCTTGTGCTGGGAATAGCTGGCCTTGAATCCTGTCTACAGCCGATATATCTATCGCTTGCTTAGCAATGCTCCTAATGATGTCTCACTGGTGTGTGTCATCCATCAATCTCTTGAATATTTTGTGAATTTGCAAAAAAAAATAAAAAGTAAAATAAAAAGACTTTTATATACTACTAGCGCATTAAGGAAAAGCTGGGTTCGTCAATAGATTGCTTCTCTAGGTGCTGAACCAGAAGACTTCTTCGATCATGACAGCGCTGTAGTTGTTCCGCAATACCTCAGACTATGGAGAAAACTGGCTAGTTGGCACATAACCCAGCAAAACAGAGAAAATGGACGAAACAGGGTTGAAGCCAGCATATATGACTAACCGGCGAAACACGATCTCCAGCAGTCTAACCAGATTTCGAGTGACACTGCATGCGCCAGCAGCCAGCATACCAGCCATGCATCACTGCATCTAAGCAGCTATCAAAGTCGGAGGGTTAGAAGGGCTGGGCAGGGATCGAATCCAGCGTTGTTGTGGCAGATCCCAGTCAATAGCTGATTAGTAAGAAGGAAGCGCATCTCCCTTTTATGATCCATCACTAGGCCGCCCTTTTTTGCTGGTTGTGATTGCATCTGAGGATCTTCCCCTTGTCTCCTTGCAGCTGAGGGTTTTTTTTTTTTTTTTTTTTTTAAAGAGGTTCCAACTTCTGAGAAGGGCTGGTCAGCAACAGCTCCACTACAGCGAGGGGGGAAACACCTAACCAAGGCTGACCAGATACTTAGACTCAACTTGAGTTGCACCTGGAGCTCCATCGACCTGAGGCCTGTATGGGTCGCTATGAGATGAGATGACAGCACTGGAGCCTGCTGTTGCCTGCTGACAAGACGCAAGCCAGACGTTTCTAATCGCGCTTCTGCCAGCCCTCTAGGGCGCTCTCGGTTCGGCCAACCTACAGGCGGGCAGACGCAGCTAACAGCTCGCTGCAGCACCAACACCTACTACTAGGCTGCAGTGAGGTAGCCTGTGCCTCCCTTCCCCACCTCGCCACTTCCTCCCAACGCACGTCAAACAAGCCCCGCGATGGGCCGGCGTGCCAAAAGGTCCAATACGTCCAAGACAACCTCACCCGACGATACAAGGGTGCATGACTCCCATCTGCAGCATGGCGTTGCTCTCCAGACCCTAGCATCTGCATCCTCTTCTGCATGCCGGCCCACTGTCTCAGGGAACCCGAATCCAACACCGAACACTCGCCGTCGCCTTGCAGAGTCTTCGAGCGCCGTGTCGCATTCACGCTCCTTCTCTTCGTCCTCCTCCACCACCCACCATGTTTCGAGCCCGGTCTCTGATTCTGGGCCCGACGAAGCAGTAGTTGAGACTGCTTTTGCTTCTGAGCTGGAGCTTGAGCCTCCGTCCGACGATATGGCATCCAAGAGAACGCCGTTTCTGCAATCAGCCCAGGGCGACCGGCTTGACTCGTCCCCATATGGCTCTGTCGTCATGACGCCGAATCGCAGTCTCTCGCCGGCTATTAGTGATTCCTCCAGTGACGACGATGGCCATCAGCTTCGTCTGGTCCGCGGAACCAGCAGGAGCGAGACATCAAAGCAGTCACTGGCTTCTAGGCGATCATCGCGGAGGTCACAGGACTTTGATAGCACGGTTTTGGTATCAGGGCTTGAGGGTCGCTTTGGAGTCGCAGAAGCTCATCTTCCAAGTGACATTCTTGACGACGGAAAGGGTAGTGACACCATCTCCGAGGATGGGCCACTGCTTGATGACGATTCTTCCGAGGCGTCTGACCACGAGCTCGAAGAAAACTCCCCCAACGAAGCCGTCCGAGCCTCGGTATCTCCCACTGACGACACGACATTGTCAATAAATACACCCCGGATGTGGTGCTTGTCAGTTTTATTTTCCATCCTAGGGTCCTCGACAAACCTATTCTTCTCTCTCCGATACCCCAGTGTTGCCATTACTCCAGTCATTGCTTTGCTGCTTGTTCATCCCCTTGGCCACTTGTGGGATTACTTGCTCAAAAGACCACACGACCCCGAGGAAGAATTCATTGATGGCGTTCGCTCAAGAGTGTCATCGGAGAGCCGTCGTCAACCACAGCAAAAGCGCGCTTGGGAATCTTGGCGCTTATGGCTAGCTCAGGGCAGGTGGAACGAAAAGGAGCATACCTGTGTCTACGTTAGCAGCAACGTAGCCTTTGGCTTTGCCTTCGCTACAGATGTCATCGTGGAGCAGACGCAGTTCTATAACCAGGAAGCGCCAATAGTATATCAGCTTCTCTTGACCATATCAACGCAGATCCTAGGATATGGGTTTGCCGGCATGGCCCGTCGTTTCTTGGTTAGACCGAGCGGCATGGTATGGCCAGGGACATTGATGTCTGCGGCCATGTTTTCAACTCTGCATAAACAAGAAAACAAACCCGCCAACGGTTGGACGATAAGTCGATGGAACTTCTTTTTCGTAGTTTGGGCTTGCGCATTTGCCTTTTACTTTCTCCCTGGCCTCTTGATGCCGGCGCTCAGCTATTTCAACGTCATAACATGGTTTGCGCCCAAAAACGTTGTAGTGGCAAATTTATTCGGCGTGTCTTCCGGTCTTGGCCTTTTCCCAATGACTTTCGACTGGGCCCAAATCACTTATGTTGGATCACCACTGCTGGTGCCTTTTTGGGCTGCGGTGAACGTCGTTGGCGGTCTTGCTATTGTAATGTGGATCATTGCGCCGATATTCTACTACAGCAATGTCCTTTACACGTCGTACATGCCGATTCTCTCAGCTGCAGTCTTCGATAACACTGGAAAAGTCTATGATGTGAGCAAGATTCTCACATCCGACTTTGTATTTGACAAGACGGCATATGCAAACTACAGCCGGGTATATTTACCAGTCACATATATGCTCAGCTATGGCGTCCAATTCGCCGGTCTGGCCTCGTTACTGACGCATACACTCTGCTGGCATGGCCATGATATTTGGCAGAGCTGGAAAAAGTCCCTAGCTGAGGCGCGAGAAGATGGGAAGCCCGATTACGAGCCGGTATTGGACTCTCCTGATCACTCGCCGATTAACACGACACGGAGTATGGGGACTTCCAGATTCTCATCCTCAGGATCTAACTTGGAAGGTCTCTTATGCCGAGAAGATATTCATAGCCGTCTGATGAAACGGTATAAGGATGCGCCTCTAAGCTGGTACTTGATTACATTTGCCTCCATGACGGCAATTGGCATCTTTGTAGTCGAATAGTAAGTCTTTCCGCTATCTTATTCTCAATGATTACAAAGCTGTATCGTACTAACCCATCGCATCAAGCTACCCCGTTCATTTACCATGGTATGGCCTCCTTCTCGCCCTCGCAATGGGAGCCATCTTCTTCATCCCAAACGGCATCATCATGGCCGTTACCAACCAGCACAGCAGCATCTACCTCATCTGCCAGCTCGTGTGCGGCGTAGTCTTCCCCGGCCGACCCATTGCAAACATGGTATTCGTCACCTATGGATACATCTCCTCCGCCCAGGGGATCAAGTTCGCCTCTGACCTCAAACTCGGGCATTACATGAAGATCCCACCTAGAATCTTATTCCTGGTGCAAATTGTGGCGACTCTAGTCTCGTCCGTCACCCAGATAGGAGTGCTAAACTGGATGTTTGCAAACGTCAGGGGTATCTGCACGCCTGAGGCAGTCAATGGCTTCACCTGCCCCATTGCGCGTGTGCACTTCAACGGCTCCATCCTATGGGGTGTCGTCGGCCCAGGGGAGTTCTTTGGCGCTACAGCCATCTACCGAGCTCTCGTCTGGTGTTTCCCGCTCGGTGCATTCCTCCCTATCCCACTATGGCTCTACAGCCGCCGCAAGAAGCACAGCATCCTCCGCAAAGTAAACCTCCCCGTCGTGTTTGGTGCCATGGGGTGGATCCCACCCGCCACTGGTCTCAACTTTTCCGTCTGGGCCGTCGTCTGCTACGTCTTCAATTACCTCATCAAACGCCGCGCTTCTGCCTGGTGGGGCAAATACACCATGACCCTCAGCGCCGCTCTTGACTCTGGCCTCGCCTTTGGCATCGTCGTCGTCTTCTTTGGTTTCATATATCCCGGCTGGATGAACGGCTTCAGTTGGTGGGGCACAGAAGTCTACAAGCAGGGTTGTGATTGGCAAGCCTGCTCATACAGGACTGTGAAGGAGGGGGAACACTTTGGTCCAGATACTTGGTAGAACTCCCTCCTTTTGAAGGGAGGGAGGGTGTAACGTCTATAGATTCCGTGTATTTAGAATACTTTCATTTTGAAAATATCATGAGTCAACGTTTATCATGAAGCAATAAGAGATAAGAGACACATATTTTCTTTCATAGGCAGCATATATCTTCCCCAGATGTGGCAACCTACCGAATCGCCATTAAACGGGCCATCTATCAATGCATAGTTCCTCGTGGCTCTTTTTGACATTCAAGTAATTACTATACAGCGCAGTGAATATTTGCCTTTTGATGTCCGACCCGCCAGAAATCTATTCATCTCCGATCATTCCCCTCTCCTCTTTCAAATTTTGTTTATTGCCCCGCCTGCCATTCCGGGTTCTGCTTCTTTGTTAGCTGTATTTTATGACCCATTCCCAAAAAAGATGCCTACCTTTCGCAGAATCACTAAGCCCTCTAGGGTGCTATTAAGGCTAGTGTACTCCTCATCTTCCAACTCTGCTCGCTCACCGTAGCCTAATAGCACTGGTGTACTCTGTGTCTGCCATCCTGTAATCGTCTTCGGTCGACCCGCTTGTCCAACAACATCTACTGCCTGACCAACACGAACATTGACCTTCAGAGGCTTTAGGTTCTCATCAAGGGTGACAAGGAATCTGGGGTGCATGGCAGGGACAAGGAAGTATAGGAGGTAGTGAGCGTTGGATGTAATAAATTCCTTGGGATCGATCATAGCAACCATTGTGGCAAGCAGACCAGCGGTTGATACATGAGAGAGAACTTGTCTGTCAGAGTGGAAAGGGTTAAGTGAGAGGGTTCCTTTGCCCATGTGCAACAAGCCCTGCGCAATTCTGACCATGAACAAAGCATCCTGGTCACGGTGGTAGTAGCTTGCCAGCTGTCTCAGCAGCTGCGCAAGTCTAGCGTTATTTGTCCCTGCACCAAGAATACCCATTGCAAAGATAGCATTAATTGCTACTTCGGGATCTGTGTCGTGGCTGTATCTGGACAACGTGTCATAAACCTTCATTTGCGGGTTGCTTGGACTAATCAAGCCCATAGCGAGGGGAACAGCCTTGCGGATGTTGGCTTCACCATAGTGCATAAGATGACCAAATTGGCGCAAGACCATCTCTTGGCCAACCTCCTCTCCCATCGACACAAGCGCAATACCCAACACAGCATACGCCTGCAAGAGTTCGTCGCCCTTTTTGTCGTCCGACTCCTCCTGGTGCTCATTGCAAATATGCAAGAGTTCCTGGATTTTTAGTACCGCACCAGTGCCTGCCCAAGCGCAGATCTCTGCTAGGACTGCAGTAGGCTTAGACATGGGATGGTCCACTGCCTTAAGTGTCTCTAGAATCACATCGACCTCTTCTTGACGTCCAAAGAAGAGGAGCCCAAGGCCGAGAGCCAAGAATCGTGTCCATTTGTTCGTCAACTGGTCCTTTCGCTCCTCGTCCATCAGGGTAGTTACAATAGCCTCGCTGACCTCGGGATGAGATGTGCCAATCGAAATAAGACCACAAGCCAACGCGGCCATAGCTGAGATTTGCATGTCTTGGGTGGAGTCTGAAATAATAGGCACCAGTAACTCAATAACTTCGTCTTTATTGGAGCCGGCATAGGCCAATCCCAGACCCATTAGACAAGCCGTTCGGACCAAGGGATTCTGGTGATTGAGTTTATCAGTGTCACCTAGAAGCGCAATAGCTGGCTCTGACTCCATCTTGACTCCAGAGTTCATTATGCCAATAGCAAGCATAGCACCGGCGGATATCTCGGGTTCTGGGGCGTAGGTGTATCGATCGATGTTGTCGAGGCCGTTCTCGATGTCCCACATCAAAAGGGTTCCTAGGGATGCCACAGATGACATCATACCATCTCCTTTTGTCTTCCATACCCAAGCTTCCTTTTGGCTGTCCACAAGCATCATCTTGTCGTTTCCGAAACCAGCGTTGACAAAGGCATTGACAAATGATGCCGCGAGGTTGTGTCGAGCAGAGTCCAGATTAGTCATTCCAGCCACCCGACTGCTCTCTAAATGGCTCTTATAGATATCCTCTGTGGTCTTAGGATCAAGGATATTTAGCTCTTTACCCAAAGACTTGAAGTGCTCTGACAACTTCATGTTGTGCAGGCACTCGAAGAGTTCAGCATCTTCCCCATCCACTTCTCCGGTTAGTGGCAGGACTATTCTCTGGCGAGAAATTAGGAAGGCGAGCTGTTTCTTTAGTAAGGGGTCTTCTGCCTTGTCGAAGTCTTCTTGGATTAGGTCGATATCATGTAGTCGAATAGCAAGTACCACTGCTTGTGTGAATTGTTTGTGTTTGATATAGATGTCGTGGGCAACGCGGAGAAAGGCCTCATTGTCGGGGTACGTCAACAGGTTCACCATAGTAACCATGTACAAGCACACCCTCGCATAGGTGTTCTCATCAACAAACTTGCTGATATCCTCAATGATTTCTAACTCGCTCATAAGGTCAACTGCGTCGGCCTCCTGGTTAGTCTTGATGAAAAGTGGGACTAAGACCAACGCAAGGTCGATGAGATCTTTTGTAGGCTCATCAGCTGTAACCCGCTTGCTATACACCTCTCCAATCTCCAATGCCAAATGTCTGACATACTCGTGACCCCATGCTCCAATGTCGCTGGAAGGAGCTAGAAGTCTGTACTTGAGTGTGTCTTGCCTGTCCTCATCTGAAAAGGTCATACCAATGACAGACAAGACATCAGCCAGAGATAGCTTGTTTTCGTCATCGGGCCAGTCTTCGTACAATTTAGTTAAGGTTTCGTAATGCGGTCGTAGGAATTTAAGCGGCTTCGGTACTGCTGTCATGGATGATGTGGAGGTTTTGATCGCACTCTTCATCAGTTCAAGGGCGGATTTGTAGAGTGACTTGTCGGATTCCTGTACAGTTGTAAGCTTCCATGGGTTTCTGTCGAGTGTCTACCAAGACCCAAAAAGCTCACTGTCAACCGCTCTACCATCAAATCCAGCTCGCTTTTGAGCTGCTGGTCCTCCTCGCTAAGCTCCTCCTCGGCAGCTATCACTAGGTCAGAATCGGTGCTACTCCCAAGTTTAAGCGTTTGTCACCATACTGTCTTTCTTGTCTTCGTCTTTCTTTCCATTGAGGGCGGGCTTCTCATTCTTGGAGTCCTCGACGGCCTTGCCCTTACCCTTGTCGGCCGCCTTCGGCAAGTCGCTGTCCTGAGCCATGGTGACGTAGAGATTGGGCGTCTATAAAAGCTCCAGAAATATTGGCGAGGCCCAGATGACGATCAAGGTGTGTCCTAATGCCTTTGAATAAGTAATGGTACAAAATGGGAACCACAATGAAGACAGTGGCCTGTGTTGTGAGAAGATGGAATGTGATGGAGTACGTTAGTAAAGCTCTGGGTTACGGCACTTCCATGCTCCTAGCAGCTATGGGTTACGCGAGGCGCTGCCGCCTACAAGAACAAGCTACGTACATCAGGCCCCAGCCTTGCGATCACGTGTGTGGGCTGAAGTGCTCCGAAAGATTAATCCGCGCGGGTCGCATTTCCTGTTATCGATAAGATCTTATCGCCAAATTTCCTTCCATCATTGACTGCGCCCCACCATATTTGCAAGAGGGCCCCTCGTATATATCGGCATTGATTCCTCTCCAAGGCAATTACACAAGACCTTATAGAGCATAGTGTGTGGGAAATCATTTTCGCAAACATGAAGCTTGATACGAGGGCAATGCGCCATTTGGCATCGGAAGACTGGCGTGTGCTTACTGCAGTAGGTGCAAAAAAAAACCACCCCTGATGGTTTTCCAGTCATGTCACTAACAATGTGTTCCAGGTCGAGATGGGTAGTAAAAACCACGAAATCGTACCAACCCCATTGATAGAGAAACTTTCTCGTCTTCGCGGAGGCCCAAGCGGGGTTCATAGAAGTATTTCAGCACTTGCCAAGGTTGGACTTATTGCCCGCGTCAAAGAGGCCAAATACGATGGATACCGCTTGACTTATGGTGGACTCGATTACCTTGCTTTGCACACCCATGCGACTCGCAAAGATGTTTACAGTGTTGGCAACCGAATAGGTGTCGGGAAGGAGAGTGACATCATGGTTGTCGCCGACCATTCAGGCACGCAGTGTGTCTTAAAGATCCATCGACTCGGACGAATCTCCTTTAGAACAGTCAAGTCAAACCGAGACTATCTCAAGAACCGTAACGCTGGGTCGTGGATGTATCTCTCAAGGCTAGCTGCCATGAAAGAATACGCCTTCATGAAGGCCCTACGGGACGAGGGCTTCCCAGTTCCAGAACCACTGGCACAGTCCAGACACACCATTGTCATGTCCCTCATTGACGCCTTCCCCCTTCGACAAATCAGTGAAGTTCCTGACCCAGCCTCTCTGTACGCAGACCTCATTTCGCTCATTCTACGATTAGCCAACCATGGTCTAATCCACGGTGATTACAACGAATTCAATATCCTAGTCAAGGAGATAAAGTCCACATCCGAAGACGGGGAAGAGTCAATCAAACTTGAACCTGTCATCATCGATTTCCCACAGATGGTGTCCATGGAACATGCAAATGCTGAAACGTATTTCGACCGAGATGTTAACTGTATCAAACGCTTTTTTTCGCGACGATTCGGCTTTACCAGTACCCAACCTGGCCCCTTCTTCAAGGATGCAAAGAAGGCAGTTGGCAAAGGAGGTGTAAAGAGGCTTGACGCTGCAGCCGAGGCCTCAGGGTTTACAAAGAAAATGCTCAAAGACCTTGAAGCAGCAATCAAGGACGAGAAACTCTCAAAGGGTGATACACATTCCCCAAATGATGACAGTGAGGAAGAGGACGAGGACGAGGACGAGGACGAGGACGAGGACGAGGAGGATGAAGACGAGGTTGATGATGATGACGGCGCGGGTGAGGTCGATCAAGGTCTCCTCCCCAATAGCCTTTTATCAAAACATTTAATAGATGGCGATGCAGAAATAGAGGCCATAAACAAAGACATGAAGGAGACAGCAATTTCATAGATACCACATATTCATTGTATAATACCAACCTACAGTTTCCGACATTCTATCAGCAATTTCACGTGACGATGTTGAATTAATTTCTATATTCATAACCACATAAACACATACGCACACATACATATATATGCAACAATATCGCACAGTAAAATTGGTAAAATTGGTAAAAATTCCTCCTTTCATTTTATGCTGAGCGAAGACTCTGCAGAGTTATACTACAACTGCCATTAACTAGAATCTAAAGTACAAAGTTTGACAAATGAACCATTCACACAATTCATCGGGCGTGTTGACTATGTCACAGCCATAAGATGTTCTGTAATGGCATAATGCTACCTTGGCCAAGCAGTAGTTGGTCCTCCAAAAAAGCACAAAAAAAGGGGTGAAAGAATATGGGCAGCCAGCATCATATCATAGGCAAAGTTGACACAAAAGAGACGTCAAGGGTATTGTGGAGTTACTGGGACTCCTTCTGTGGTGCCTCCTTCTTAATTGAAGGAGAAGACAGCAGATTCTCGTTACCAATGGCGACAGCTGGGTCCGCATGAATCGTCACGCCCTCATCGCACTCTGAGGTGGTGGGAGTCGAGATTGTAGCGTCCGTGCTCGCAGTCGCCCTGATAAAGAGTTAGAATCTAGCAAACATGCTCAATCTTGGAGCATACTCGGACTGTCCACGATGGGCTACCGAGTCTCTCATCAAGTTGCTCTCCTCGTTAGATGAGGATGATAGGCCACTAGAAAGAGGTTAGTAAAGCATGGCCAAAACGTAAGTGGAATAAACAAACCTTCGAGAAGGCGGGAGAGTGCGACGCCACTGAGACTGCTGGCTATACAACGCGGGGCTCATGCCGACAAGAGGAGTACCATAGGCGCCGATGTTGTACTCATTTGTGCGGAACTGACGGCGTTCGGACGTAACCCGCTTCAGCTCTTTCTGAGCAGGAGTGTCCGCGTAGCGAATGTTCATTGGAAGCCCTTCTTCGCCGATGCCAATGCCGTTGAACTTACGAATAACCTCATCACATACGTCGCGAGATTCAAATCTAAGAGGATTATTAGTTCGAACGAACCCCGCGATCAAGGAATTTTCTAGACAATCGCAACAAGGAAGCTTACCGAGCAAAGCCAACACCACGACTATTTCCCATACTGTCGCGAAGAATCTTGCTAGACTGAATAGTGTATCCAAGGAAAATGGTGCTGAGCTCCTACACGGGGTCAGTCAAAGAATGAGAACATAAGAGATCTTTGAGACTACATACCACCTCTGTCAAAGTCTTGGGCAAGTTGGAGATATACAGATTGGTGGACATTTCGTCACCTTCTGCCTTGAGTCGAGAATTGAAAGATTCCTAGCGGTGGTGGTCAGAACACACGTGCACTATGCCGAGCTTCAAAGGACTGGTCTTACTCTAGCAAACCCAACTTCATAGCCGAGGCGATGGAACCCCCGAATGCACATCTCGGAGTCACGATCATCGAAGAACTTGGCAAACCCAAAACTAGCTCTCGTTAGATTATATAGCCCGTGTCATCCAAGGGGAAACTTACCCTTTGCAAGCCCCGGTGGTGGTGTCAATGATAGCCTTAGAGGTCTCAACCGGGCCAAAGCGAGAAGTAAAATGGTACAGAAGAGCATCATCTGTGGTAGGGTGGAGGCCGCGAATGTACACATTGCGATTTCCAGGGATCCGATTCTCCAAGCTTTGATCAAGGCTCTTCATCTGACCTGGGGGGGTAAATACGGCAGGCACAGCCTTGGGAATGGCGGGTTCCTTTTTCAGAAACTCGTCCAGAGTACGGTCCGAAACAGGCGCCGGTACAGGTTTCACAGGCTCCAGTGGAGGAAGGCCCATGGATTGAGGGGACGGCGTCGTGTAAGAAGAACGATCAAGGCTTGCGATACGGGGACCAGCATCACGCTGTGAGAAGGTGCCATAGAATGGGGTGGCCGGTGTTGACTCCGTCGTCGAATAAGAACCTCGGCGGTTCTCGAGACCGGGAACATCAGAAGGACCACGATCCATTCGAGGGTGAGCGCCATTGGAACGACCAGGCGTAAAGGGCATCAGTGGCATCGGAACGCCAACGTACGGGGTGCCATAGCTGCCGGGAGGCACCGAGTAGTTGTGATACGGGTTCTCATTAGAGTGGCCAAGACCCATTGGCTGACTAGCAGGCATGGGAGTCAGAACAAGTTGGCCATCTGAGCCCAGCATAAAAGCGTGGCCATGGCCCATCTGGACTGGTGCAGAGCTGTTTGGTATGCTCAGGCCACCAAGGGTCATTCCTGAAAAATGATTCATGAGACTGCTCGGATCAGCTCCATGAGCATTCCGGCCAGCAGGGTTAGAAAGATAAGGTCCAGCAACGCCACCGCTCGCGTCCATTTTGAATTCAGCAACTGATTGAAAATTGTAAGTCGTACGGTTGCCTATGATGAAGAGAAATTAGCTATGTTTCGTTCACAATTGATCGTTTTGACACAGATGGGTATTCTCGAGGGACAAATGAAATACCATCTCCCAGAAATAGCCATAATTGGAGCTGCAAGAGGTGGAAAGATGGGGTTGCTTACCCAAGAGAGAGCAACAGATCGGATGCTAGGGTGCTTGAAGATGAGAAAATGATTCGATAGTGACGAAAATCTGCCAGTGACAATTTGTGAGTATTCAGTTAAAACGCGGTCTTTGTTTTTCCTCAGACGACAATGGTGTAGATGGGATGAAAACGGACAAAGGAAGGCGGTTGGCAGACAATGGAGGACAAAGGTGAAGCAGATGAGTCGGGATTCTGCCGGTGGATTGGAAATATGACCCAAACCAAAGGATAAAGGATGTTTAAGGTAGAAGTGAGGTGCGAGTCAGTTGAGAATGAGTATCATCTGATGTCCTCTCACCTTGCCCAGTCTCCGGGTTACGTGTTGTTGCAAACAAAGGAACTTGGGGCCAAAGAAGGCAAATGTTTTGCTACCAAGACACTGAGATGAAGCGAGAGTAATTAAGATAGAACAAGCTATCAAGCAAAATGGGGTTCTGAAGAGATTTTTGGCGTAGCAGAGAATTGTAGTGAGTGGCCTCTGTAGTTGTTGTGGTGATGCTGTGAGGAGAAGAAAGGGAGAGGAGGAGGAGGAAGAAGAGGAGAGCAGAATCAAAACAAAAGATAATGCAAAGCAGACAGAGTTGCGAGGGACCTGAGCAGCCTTACCTAAGCTTTCGGTTTTCGTCTGTTGTTGAGGAAGCTACAATTATATTGTCCAAAGTAAAGGAAGGAGTCGTGAATGGGCGATAGTGTATAATCGCGGTACTGATGCTCGTATGCAGGCGTGACGGTCGTAGAGTTTTCGGATGCGGATTAGGAATTAGAGAAGAGCGTCGGAGGAGGAATTAGAAAGAGGAGAATCGAAGCGAGATATGGGAAAAGAATGCAAGAGCTGGCGGATGGGCAGTGCTTGACAGCTGCCCTAGAAATCTGTCGGTCCTGGTCTTTCCAAACAGTGAAGCTACCGAGTGCTTGCCAGCCTGGTGACTTAAAACTGGAGGCGTCTGCTCAAGGCGACCGTCAATGCTGACCAGCCACTCTTACTTGACTTGACTTGACGATTCACAAGAACCGAAGTGTTATTTCAGTTCGCCTGTAGCAAGGCTCCTGACTTGCTTTTTGACACTGCGGATTTCGGGGGAAACACGATGGCTTCGCTTGACAACAACAATAGCTGGGTTTCGACTACCAGGTACTGGCCGAGATAGCAACCAGGAGGATCCGTGAAGGAGATGCCCTTCCGCAAAAGTTGAGACAAGTATAACAACCGATTCGGTCAGGCACTAGACTGCGGTGATAGGAACAAAGTACTGAGGCTATCGTCAGGTCGTTGTCGGCGACGTTGTCCCCCTCGTCAAGGAGATTCGATATACCCCGCGGTCCTCCGATTTTGTCGTAAATCACGAAAGACTTTTGAGTGTCTCGGAGTCAAGACGATCAAAAGGCTGTCGATGACACAGTAGACACGGCAGCTGGTTTGGTTGGATGAAACGACGTCCAAAAGTTCGTCTGATAAGTTAATATTGTCCACCTCGTCGATTTTCCTCGTACTTCGGTAACGATGCAATTAAGTCAGAATTAAAAATATTAACGAGTTCGACCGTTCATAAATGTGCGCAAAACAAGCTGCTAATAGTACTTTGAAGGAATGGATGAACTGAGAACTACAACCAAGTCATAGCAATCGTTCGGTTATGGATGGAGATATTGATGCGGCTAAACTTTACAAGCACACACTTCTCATTCATTTCAGGGACAGACGACTTCATAAATGGCCAGGTGGCAATTGAATGCTTTTGATGCAACACCACCGAGTAGGCCAATGTCGTCGATGATATCCCGCAGCAGTTTCTTTTTCCACCATCAGACATCCGCAGCCGCCGGGGTTATCAGAAGAGGTCAAGGCACCTTAACCCACGACGCCGTTGACATTGGAGGCAGCTAGAAACGACGGGCATGCCAAAGTTCCAACGGACAAGATTGACATCTCCCCCGAAGCACCCGCCCTCGCACGAATCAAATCGATTGTCGTGGTAGCATAGAGAACAAGTTTGCATGGAGCGCCAGGTTCAGCTGGGCGCAAAGCTGCAAGTCACGGCAGAAACAAAGCCTATGTGGCTTCGCTGGTCCAATCGACCGAGACATGTTGCTTTGTCCACTCCGTAAAAAGTCGATCTTTGTTCATACCGGAAGCATCTAGTATTGCTTTTTTATCCTTATGATGGCCGCTCATCGTGGTATCGCGCGCTGAGTTCGTTCGGTTGAATCTCCCGCTCGGCCCCCGCAAACCGCACTCAGTCCGGGCTAGGATGCATCAGAGAAAAAGCGCCATCCCGGGGCGAGAATCCAATCTTGACCCGGCAGTTTAGATCGGAGAGTGGATTATGGCACTTGCTTGGTGTATCGCACACCGAACACAGGTTGGGCCAGCACGTCGTGAATACGATATTACATCAAAAGGATTCACGGCAAGGGGTTTCGTTTTCCTGCAGCAACAGCAAAACTTCAAGTAAGTGGCTGTCTGAGGAATCATGTATTGACTCAGCCTTCTACAGGCATTCGTACCTAAAAGGAGTCAGAAGATGTAGGAAGCTTTGGAGAGATGCAAGTTGGGGGTGTCTGCCTCTGTGGTGGCACGCCTAACTACATATGCCGTAACAAGAGAAGAAGCAAAAAAGGAGCCTACACACACCGTTGGTACTGAAGTACAAGGTATTATCACCCAAACAGGAGGAGATGCTCCCCCAGCTTGTGGCGGCTGTCGCCTTGCTTTTAGCACCCAATTTCAACTAGGGTAGTTAGACGCCACAGGAACAGTATTTGAGACATGGCTCATCAAATGCTAGCCACGGCTAATTACTAGGCCCGCTGCTCGACGTTTAGGGCGGGATCCGCGCCATGGTATGAGCATGTGGGATATAAACCAGGCCGTCTCTCCCCATTCAACATAGCATGTCTAGCAAAATAAGCCCGAACTACGCAGACGGATCTCGCATGGCCCAATCCAGCTCATCTGAATCTCATGTCCGTGCTATTGTCGATCATGGACCGTCAGAGTCCCCGAGCGGCCAGCACATGATCTCTGTGCTTTCAAGGCGAAGGAAATATTTACTAAAATCTAGGGCCAAGGGATAATTCCGGTGAAATAAGATGGAGTCCGTCTTCAGCCTAGGAGAAAAACGCGGTGAATAACTGCCAATGTTGTTGCTACGTCCTTTTGATGTCTTGTGAATAAGATCCTATCAATCTTTGGTGTTCGTCAGGATAAGACACGTTCCACCAGGGGGTCTGCAAAGGAAACAAACTCATCCCAGACACACTAGCTTCACATAGGTCGGGACCTTCGGGTTGATGTTAATGAATGTCTATAAGCTACATTGTTGTTGTGCTGCAAAATACGCGACAGCAAAGTACATTCTCTCCATACACAAGCCAGTTCAATATTTTCATACAATCTACGAGCCAACCTTATCAAAATTAGGATTAACACGCGGTGACGTATGGTTCCTCAGATGCGGTTGATTTTCAAGCTTGTTTGCTCTCATCATCACACGAGACACGTGGTGTTTAGGTAGCTCTATATTTAATAAGAATCACCATCAGACGCTGGCATTGAAACCGGACGCCGTGGTGCCTCCCACATATATTATTTCAGAAGTGTGTTTATTAAGGAATCAAATAGCGTAAATAAGTCCTATTTTGTTTTTGCGAATCAAAAGGGGCATTGTGTTTTCTTACCCAATGGCCCCCTAACCTATGAGCTAAGCTGCCAAGCAGAAGCCAACCCCTGACTAATTTTTAGGCTGTCATGGTGCTCCTCAAAATGTGTAGCATGGGCGGGCATCGCGTCACTCACCTAACTATAGGTACAACAACACCACAAAATAAGGCTCAGTCAGAGACAACCGAGACTAAAACCCGCCTATCAAGAAGCATCTTCAAACTTCTATGGTATGTATTTCTTTTTACCATTTTTTCAACCCGAGAACCGCGTGAACAATCCCAGCAAAACAATATGGTATGGTCCGACCATCGCCCGTGAAATCTTCGGTCCCGACGCCCCAAAATTAACGGAATCCGTCTAAATGTTCGCATGGCTCATAAACAAACGCCAGCGATGATCGCAATGCCGGACCGCCGCCAGTCATAAAAGATCCCCGACATGTATTTATTACCATGCTCCTTATATCCCAAGAAATACGACTGCCGTCTAAACAAACATATTTTCTATGACCAGACATCCTCCTGTGAAAGATAATTTGGTTAGCATTGATGTACTGTGTGCAACTTTTTTTGGGGGCATGTAAAACGTGTAGACGTGTTTGTGTAAACGTACCTGGTATTGGTTGGCTGCCCTCATGCTCTTAACAATCTCTTCTGCCTTTGCCTCTGGCACGCCGCGGCCCTCTGCAATGATTTGAGCGAGAACGGAGTTGACCTCACGGGCCATGTTCGCGGCATCACCGCAAACGTAGAAAAACGCCTTTTGGGTAAGCAGCTCGCTAACTTCCGCAGACCGCTCCTTAAGTCGATGCTGAACGTAGACTTTCTTGGAAGACTCTCTAGAAAACGCTGTAACGATCTCGAACTTATCACCGAGAGCATCCTTGTACTCCTATAAGATGGAATTAGTCAAACCAAAAGGTATTAAAAAAATAGAATCGTAGGATGATGATGAAAAACTTACCTTCCATTCTTCTTCATACATGAAATCCTCAGTACTCTTCCGGCAGCCAAAGAACAACAGAGTGCGACCGACATTAACACCGTCCTTGGCCTGCTTAGCGCGCTCTTGAACGAAAGCACGGAAAGGAGCGACACCAGTTCCAGGACCAACCATAATAACAGGCTTCGCAGGGTCGGAGGGCAACTTGAAGTTGGAGTGACGAACGTGGACAGGGACATGGATACCATCGTACTTGTTGCGAGGGCCGTTGATTTCGTACGTCAGACCATAAGGCGAAGGGTTAGAGTCGCCATTCTGTTTCTGCTTCAGAGCGAGTAGGTAGTTTGTCGTGACGCCGCGGAAGGGATCCTTTCGGCCGACAATAGAAGTGGATTCGATAACCGCGGTGATGGAAATCTTCTTAGGCTGGACGAGGGAAGACGACGAGATGGAGTAGTAGCGCGGTTGCAACTTAGTCAGACCTTCGATGAAAGCGGAAAATGGAATCTTGTCCCAGACCTGTCCACCGCTGATAGTTTCCAAGAAGCGAGCAATGTTGAGGAATTGGGAGCCAGTCTTTTCGTGGAACAAATCTTTGTCGCTACCAATATTGGTCATCTCAGCCTTGATTTCCTCAGTGGGAGCGAACGCAGCCAAGGTGGAGACAAATTGACGAGAGACGGGAGCACCGATTTCCAGGTGGTATCGAACGATGGCATCGAAGGTTGTGGGCGTGGGGAAAGGCACCTTTGCGGTCGGTTCAAGGGGCTTGACACTGATGACCTGGTTTCGCTTGTCTGCAAGTCCGGCAATATTCAGGAATCGGTCGACCTCTTCGCCAGGGTTAGTGGGCCAGATGGCGATGTGATCACCAGTAGTATACGATAGGTTCGATCCGCTAATGTCGACGTCAACGTGGATGCAGTTCCGATCCTTGACCTTGAAGAGCTCGTACGATTGGGCAATGGGGGCAATGTACGGATTGTGGGCGTTGAATGGCCCCTTGGCAGTGCCCTCGAGGTGCATCTTATTGGGTTCACCAAGGTAGACATCCTCAGATTGAGCAGTCAAGGCCTCACGTTCGACAATACCAAAGACGGGTTCGTAGACAGCTTCGCGTTCTTCCAGGCCCATTTTCTCTGCCAAGGCAGCCCACATGGGCTCCTTCCAGGCCAAAAAGTCTTCTTCCATAGTACCGGCGCCGTCGTCGCCCTCACCAGCCTGGCCAATTCGGTGGGCACCGAATTTGGTCAAAGCCTTGTCGACGTCACGAACCATGGAGTTGTAGTGCTCGTAGGTGTTGTTACCGAGACCGAACGCAACGTAGTTCAGGTTTCCGAGAGGGCTACTCTCGTTACCTTCAGAGAAGCTAACATCCTCGCCAGTAAAGAATTCGTAGAAGTCAACAGCGTTATCGGTCGGCTCGCCTTCACCATACGTGGCGAGGACGAAAAAGGCAATCTTGTCGCTTCCCAGGGTGTCCATGTTATCAAAGTCGTAGTCTTCCAAGTCGGCAACCATAGTCTCGAGACCGAAACGACTTTTGCCTTCCTTGGCCAAACGGGAGGCGTAGTCCTCAGCGGTACCGGTTTGCGAGCCATAAAAGATAATGCAGTTCTTGCCCGACTCCTCCATCTTCTCGATAAAGTTCCTCGTCTTTCCAGCCTTGGCTCCATTTCCGTTGAGATAGGCCGGCGACGCATACGGATCCTTCTTGACTCCCCAAAGCGAGCCTTTGGTGAAATAAGCGAGTGTGCCTAGGAGGATGACCCCGAGGACCACAAGGTCCAACGTGTCCAGTTCCGCCATGGTGGCAGCAGTCGTCGCAGGCTTCAAAAGCAGAGAAGTGACAGCGCAAAACTACTCGTCTCGCATCGACGGGGATAAGAGGGGGCTTATCGGCTTTTTTGCTGCAAGGGTTATTTCGAGTCGCTGTGCCTCGTCGACTTGAAAGTCTTTGCCTTGCCGTGTCTTATCTTATGTTAAGTATAGAGCGGGCAGAGCCGGCGAGTTGCGGTCTAGGAGGGGTGCAGCAGAATTTTTGGTGGGCTGCTATGGCGGCGCCGGAGAATAGAGAATGGGGAGAGGAATTGATCCGTTGCCCGTTCGATTTGCCTTGGGCGGAGGTAGAGGTACCTTGTGTTAATCAAGTGCCGGTCACATTCGACGCTCGACACAACCAACAATAGATCATGGATACGACTTGAACTGCTGCATCCGACGACATGATAAATCAACCAGTCTTTGCGTCTGGATGGCTCCCATTGGCATCTTAAATACTACTGAAAAGGGCCTGGTCGACTGCCGCTCGCTCATTTCCTTGCCAAAGGTATCGGTCGCCAAGAGGGTCTCGGGGTAATCGACCACCTCATCGAACCCGCCGACGTGCGGCGCACACAACGCCATGCCCGTCCGCTCCGTCTAGAGCATACATGTATGTAGTACAGTACACATAAGCAGACCCATGTATATCTAGAAGTATTTCTGGCCCGTGCATGTGATGCCTACGGAGACTGCGCCCGAAGGAGTACGAGTACGAAATCTCCGCTGATCCATAAGGACACGTTGGGACAGACAGACAGACAGACAGACAGACAGACAGCCTGCTGGAGGTTTCATGATAGCAATGCACCGAACTCACCTCCCTAAGAATTTACCAAACTGACCAACCATCCTGGGCTGGTCTTTCTTTGACAATTTCGCCGTGAATACAAATAGGCAACTATTCAACATGAACCTCCCGAGCCATGAATAGCCGAAGTGGAGGCCCCTCTCGGCTTCGATACTGAGACATTTAACGCAAACTTGGTGCATTCGTGGTCGCGTGTGACAAGACAGATTCGGTAGTTGACAAGACTCAAGTGGGAGGTGGTGGGGCAAATCTTCAGCATTTATCCCACCTTGTTTTATGGCGTCGTGGTGTCTCATAGCCCTCTAATAATCCGTAGATCAGCACGTACACCACCTCGTGTAACTCGCCGTTCATGGAAGACCGACGCCGGAGAAGGTGGAGAAGCGATCTGGAGTTGGCGAGGCCGCGACGAAAACCTCTTAGCATGGCGTCCGGGGAAAGCCCTAGCCAAACCGGCCTATGTTGTTTTAGCATTATCGACTAGTACCCGAAGTCCTCGATATCTCAGGACCCTGGTCAACTTGTTCGAGCAACTCATAGCCCTCGGAAAGAGGAAACAGCTGGGAGGCGATCGCAATACCGCTCTGTAGAGTCTCAACTTGAAGTACATTTAGGGGAACCCCCTTTAAGCAACTACTTTTGAGCGCTTCGATGGAACTGATCCGATGGACGATGCACGTTGGCTGATCACCCGTGCGGCTACGCGTATCTGTAATTGAGGTGTAGCGGACATTCATTAGCGGACTTTTTTGGTATTGGCTGGTAGGTCGCACATTGACACCACTCCAGAGATAACGAAGCAGGTTAATTCCCTTAATTCCATCATAAAGGAATCCGGTTTTTCTTTGGCCAACACCCATGGTAGCCATCCCTTGACGCACTTTTGATATAGAGACGTCTTTCGGAGTCTCCGCGGGAATAGTTGATCAGCTAAACTCACGAATCATGATATGGCTGGTCAGTTGTATAATTGAACCATTTTCGTCATTGCTGGTTCGGACATGAAGGAACCAGTGGGTTGCCGGAGCACAAAGTTTTAGCCGATTCCGATGCCGGGTGTGAAGAGCCGGATGTTTGTGTCGGAATAGTGCCGCTAGTCAATTTGGCAGCTCTCGTGTGGTATCCCATTGAGTGCGCGAAGGGAGCAGAGCGGTATTTGCCTCGATGTTTTGACCTCGTCATTTAACCCCTAATTCTATTTTGTATTCCTGTGCTTAGGAAAATCGATTAATTAATTAATTATTTAATTAATACAATTATTACCACTCCCTGATAGTGGGGGTTTAAATATCTCAATCAATATAAATACCCATTGGCTGTCATCCCTAGTCGTGACTTTACTCGCCCCTTCGGGTACTCAATGGGATAGTTTTACAGTACCGATCAGCCTCTCAAGTTATTTGGCATATTCAGTGGAGTCTGGATTCAAACCATTTAAAGCATCTTGTGTGAATGAATCTACGGCATCGCGTACTCCATTTGATGCCGCTTTGTGGTGTTACTATCCCAAGTTTATAGGAATATCATCGTTCTCAACTGCTGTAGCCTACCCTGTAGATCAAAATTGCTGCATGGGGACGGAGAATCCTCATCAAATCAAAGACAAGCACGCGGGAATCAATAGTACGGAATAATTGGTCCCGCCCCCAATCATCGGCGCCCCTATCATTGGGCCAATCCCACGCTTCTTCCCGTGTCTGCAGGCAATCCCCTGATATTGCCTACTGGCAATATTCCAAGCAAGCCAAGGTTCCCTCTCAGCGAACCCCCTCTGACCCGTTGGCGGGAAATGATAGGGCCATCCCGCTCTGCCCTCGCATTTCAGGTGGCTCTGGATGGAGAGTAGTTATTAATAGGAGCCTGAAAAAAAGGAAGCAATAAAAAAAGAGAGAAAAAAATAGAAGAAAGTTAATCATAGCTTCTGGCTGTAGCTGGATGGATATCGGCTAAAATTCGCTGTTTTCTTGTATGTGCTGCTCTGTGGTTGGTTCGGTGCTCTCAATGGCTGCAGCGTCATTATCGACGATTGAGAATTGTTAGTAGAAGTCATTGTAATCAAACGCTGCTGGTACTGCTCTGCTGTTCGTCAGCAGCACCATCACCCCTCTGCCACGATCGCTACCAAAAGCTTGCCTGCAAATACCTGGAACAGAGTCGCTCTCGAATCATCGAGGTGAGCTCGCTCGTCGCGAAGCTCTTTTTTGCCGCGCATGCCCCGTGATTAGATGATGGGCTTGGGCTGCGGTCCGATTCGATATGGGTGAGTGCATCCTTTGAACCCGCGATGTCCAATTCATCCTGTGTCTCTTGTGTTGCCTTCCTCTAGCTGCGAGTCGCAAGCAAGCTGGGCTAATGCATGAGCCACGATCCACCATGTCCTCCTACCTTGACGGATAGTTGCTGACAGGACGAACCGAACCAGTGCCATCGCAAACGGCGCCGGACAACCAACAGGAGCCGAACAAGTTCCAGGCGCGCTCCGCGGTGAGGGTCGATGAGGATTTCGATTGGGATCAAACATTGCGTGCCCCAGCCCTTGATCTCTCACTACGCCATCCAACTCATTCTCGAGATTCCTCGGCCGAAAAGGTTCCTCAGCTGCCTCCGCCACTAACTTCGCCGCGAGCTCATGGTCAACTGCCGCGTCCTGGTCTGGGACCCTTTGTTGAACGATCCGTCGATCCTACCAAGTCTGCCATCTATGGACATCATCGCCAGACGTCTATTGTCCATGGAATACAGCACTCGAGAAATGGCAGTATCACGAGCGCGAGCTCTAATCCCCTTAGCCCTCAAATGATTGCCGCGGCAGGTCTTGGGCTCGACCGTGTGGATATGCACTCTGTTGCTTCTCGGCTAGAAGGGGACGCTGTGATGCCGCGAAATGCTTCTGCGACAACTGCACAGATGGCCAATCCCAATGGATGGAGCTTTCCAATGGAGAGATCACCTTCTGCCAACGAGATGCCCCCCCAAGGTGCAACCCAACGCAAGGTCGAACAAATGCACAGCAAGACTCGGCGTGATCACCCCACACATGGGTCTCGCCACCATCGAGATGAACAGAAGACGGTGGGAGAATATGCACTACATGTGTTGTTCACTTCGGTCAGTCGCCATGCCACTAACATAGATGCATGTCATTTTCCTTTGCTGACTCTGCACAGTTTATTGCTCAGGCCGAAGAGAAATTGAACGAATGTATAACCACCCCGTTTGATCCGGAACCCCAGATCGAACAAATATGTGGTCCCGGAGTTGACCCAGCTTTTGACCAGCTTATCGTCGCGCTCGGCCACATAGCCAGTCCCAAACCCAAGGCGCTCATCGACTCGATGATGCTGTGGAGGAAAAGTAAAAGCGATGCCGCAAACGAGGCTAGGGGCCAACTGCAGCAGATGCGTGGGAACCAGTCAGTGGCACCACTTATCCGCAGGAATACAGAGCCGGTAGGGCAAGGAGGACCTGGTGACGCACCTCTTTCAGCTGGGGGTACAATGGCTTCCAAGCAAGAGTTCGTGGCCCAGGCAGAGCGCCGTTCGACCGTCTCCATCTACATTCTGTGCCGTGTCTTGCTCGAGGTTATATGTCAAAGCAACCTGTCATGCATTACTCCGGAGATGGAGGATAAGCTCGAAAGCATCATATTTGGCCAGTTGAAGATCGCTGATAGCGAGCAATTACTGGCATCGCCTCTCAAGCTGGCGAATTGGAACTTGTTTTGTCAGCTTTTGGGTCATATGAGTGACATCAACTTTGCCGGAGTTACGAAGCGATTCCTTGAGGACCTAGAAAGTTGTCTCAGTGACCGCGTTTTGAAGAGCCCCACGTCAGCGTCTGGCCGAGATTCTGAGGGCAAAGTGGACCTCGTCCTTGGTGGTATGAAACACTTGAGAATCAAGATATCGCCTGAAGATGCCTGGGAGCAATCTTGTGATTTCCTTGTTTCCTTGGGTCGTCTCTTCACCAGATCTCATGGCCAAAGAGTCAAGACTGCCTTTTGTCAGATTTTGGATACTCTGCTGCTCCCTATTGCATCCAAAGCAAGCAATAGTCACCTCATGCATCCCAAATGGACTGAGGTTCTCTCGGCGAGTGGTCCACGCTTGGCGCAGATGTTCACAAAGCCACGACATTGGGGTGTTGCTTTCCCACTAACAGCTACTATGCTCTGCGTGTCCTCCCCTGACTATTTTGGCGGCCAATGGCTCCAAATGGTTCACCCCTTGCAGACGAAGGTTAAGGATCGGTTTACGAAACCTCTTTGTTTGCAAGTTATATCTCGACTCGTCTGGACATACCTATACCGCACAAATGATACGTTACAGAGTGCTTCGCGGAAGCTCGACGAAGTGATTAAACTTGTTCTCCCATCTTCCAAGCGCAGCATTGTCGCGTCCGATACGGCCGTCACAGAGCCTTTGATTCAGATTATCCGAATCATTGGGTTTAAGTACCCCGAATATTGCTTCAGAAGCGTTATTTTCCCACTTATCAATGCCGAACTCTTTACCGCGAATAAAGAACTCAAGGTTGAGCAGTTGGATCCAGACAGAATTGTCATCGGCATCCGAGCCTTTTTGTGTATTATGTCAGACTTAGAAAAAGGGGAACAAGGCCGACCCCCTTTCCCACAACTATATGACACCTCTAGTGTTGAAAGATTTCCAACGTCGCCAATGTTGACATCGCCTCGATACGGCGCCCTTTCAACGCCGAATATTGCAAGTACTACAGAAAATGTCTCTCGGCCTGTTCTAACTCATGTATTGAGTGATGGTGTTAGAGAGTATTACCTGAAGTTTTGCGAAATTCTTGGGAAAATCACCATCGTTTGCGACAACACATTTGGTGGACAAGCTGCTCTGGATGAAAAGTTTAGCAGTCCTGGACCAAAAACCCCGATCGCGGAGACTTTTACCTTCTCTCGGCGCGATGACCATCAGAACGCGGCAGAGCAAAAGCAAGCCTTTTATGAACTACTTCACGTCGCTGTCCAGGCTCTACCTCGTTGTCTGTCCGTTGACATACCCTTTAACTCGTTAATCAATCTTTTGTGTACTGGTACTGCCCATGTTCAATACAATATTGCAGAATCTTCAGCCAACTCATTAAAAGCTATTGCCCGACAGTCTCATGCACAACAAGTCACGATGGGCTTTGCGAGGTTCATTTTCAATTTTGACGATAGATACTCAACAATGTCTGATGGCGGGATGCTTGGAGCGGGTCATATAGAAAACACACTGCGATTATACGTCGAGCTTTTGCAGATATGGATAGAGGAAATTAGGCAAAAGACAAGGAATGCTTCTGCTGGAAATGCCGAGTCGAATGCATCCGACAATAGGGCTATGAAGTTGGATCTATCGACCGTCTGGGCCGAAGTTGATCAGGCAGAAGCACATGGACTGTTTTTCCTTTGTTCTCAGTCACGTCGTGTTCGCCACTTTGCCATCACTGTTTTGCGTCTTATAACTGAATTCGATATTGCCCTGGGAAAGGACGCATCAGAAGAGAAAGAAACCTTGAGATTAATCAATATTCTTGAGAACGACTCTAGCCAAATCATGAACTTCAATGATGAGAATTTATCAGTCGCAGAGCGCAGTAGACTTCAACGAGGTTTGCAAAACAGCAACGGCAAAGGCGCTGTCGTTGAGCTCTGTACTAGCGACGTATCTTATGACACGACACTCTGGTTTAAGATATTTCCTAACCTCATACGAATTGCCTATGACACGTGCCCTTTTGCAGTAACAATCTGCCGAGATCTCATTTGCAATCGTATTCTCCAAATGTACAAGCCGATAGTATATCTCTCGGAACCAACACGCGGTCTTTATTATGGGGGAGGAGAGGCTGCTAATGGCCGCATGGGGGTTAGATCACCCACAACTCAACCAGAGACGATAGTAGAGCAGTGGAAGTTATATCTCATTTTCGCATGCACGACTCTTGCGGATCCTGGAAATCTGCCCCAAATTGTTCCAAAGGATGAACAGCATATAAGAAAGACGTCTAAGGCCATATCGACAGATAGGATTGTGACGGCGAGGACGCTGTTCAAGTATTTGATCCCTCTTCTATCTGTTTCGTCAGCTTCCGTTCGAGATGCCGTGGTTGTTGCAATGGGATCCATTAACATACACATATATAAGACGTTGTTGGAGGAACTCCAAGGCCAAGTATCACGATGCAACGATGAAGCACGTGCGAGGATTCACCAACGAACCAACAGCAGTCCCCGCAGAAATCGCAAAATGGACTTACTCAGAACCGAAATCACACATGTTTTTAAACTAACATCCCACTTTCTCAAAGATCCACTGGTTTACGAATCTGAGTTTTTCTTGAACACCTTGACGATATATGCCAAGGACTTGAAGCTATTCTTGATGGATGGAGAAGTACAGATGGATTGGGAATTTCAAAAGTTGAGACGGCATTATTGTGGACTAATGGAGTCCCTGTTTGAGGGAATAAACAGGACTCCAGATCCTTCTCGATGGATGACGTTCGAGTCTCGCAAGTCAGCATTCTCTCTGATGGAAGACTGGTGTGGCTTTTCCCCCAACCAGAACCAAATTCGAGCACGGGAAGATAGCATGCGACAAAACTTAATAGACCAGCAGTCTTTGGGCGAGCGTGGGACAGCCACCGCAGCAATGGAGATTGAAAAGCGTAATCTCAGGACCGCTGCTTTGAGTGCTATGGCTTCGTTGTGCGGAGGGCCCATCAACTTCACGACCGAAAGTGGTGCTACATTGCAGTTTGACATCCGGCGGATGCTTGGCTGGATAGAGGCCATATTCAGTTCTGGTAGCGACAAGATGAATGTGACTGGAAGAAGAGCCCTCAAGAACCTAGTAGTTCACAACCAGGAATATCCGTACTTATTGGAGCACTGTATCGCGCGCTGCTACCTGGCTGATGTGCCCAAGGTCCTTGAGAGCTACTTCATGGTAACAATCGATGTCTTACAAGACCACAGTGACTATCCCTGTCCTTTTTGGAAACTTCTGGCTCTCTGCTTGTTCACTCTTGGGAATGATCGGAGTGAGATACGGTCGAAATCTTCATCTGTTCTACGGTTGCTAGAGGGGCGTCAACAAAGAAACTCCAAGATCCAGGATTTCGACATCAGTATTTCAGACAAGACACAAGCAGTCTACAAATTAGCTCAGTTCGAGATTTCAAAGCGACTTGCAAACCAGTATACAGAACTCGCGTTTCATGTTATTTCAGAGTTCACCTTGTATTTCAAAGACCTTCAGCCGGCGGCACAGCGAAATGTCGTTGCTGTTGTCTTGCCTTGGATTCAAGCTATCGAGTTGAAGTTGGATCCGAATGGCGGCCCCACAGCGCAATCCTACGTTCTTCTGGCAAATCTTCTAGAAATCACTATTAAATCGGGAGGTGCCTTGCATAATGAAGTCCAGGCTCTTTGGCAGGCTTTGGCAACTGGGCCGCACCCTGGGAACGTACGGCTGGTTCTGGATTTTATCATGCAACTGTGTCTAGAACGACGGGAACAAAATTTCGTCGAGTATGCGAAACAAGTTGTTGTGTTCTTATCTACGACGAACAGTACACCTGGTATCAAGGTTGTTGAGTTCCTACTGATGCAAATCAACCCGAAGGCTATGGTGCCTAACGAAAAACGGGAAGGTCTTCAAGTACCACCAGACACCAGCAGCCTACCGTATTGTGCCGATCTGGCAGAGGCACTACCCATTGGCACAAAGCAGGCGGGGTTTTCTCTTGGGCAGCTGTCATTGATTTTGCTCGTGGACCTCATGGTTTCTCCTGTTCATCTCACGCAAGACAATGTCCCATTACTGCTTCAGGTTGTCACCGTACTGTGGGATCATTATACCCCGTTAGTACAGGAGCAAGCCCGCGAGATGTTGGTCCATTTGATTCATGAACTTGTCATCTCACGCCTGGATGACCAGTCTGATGATTCGCACAAGCAATCGATCGAGGAGCTGGTAGATTTAGTTCGTCAACATGACCGGTCTGTTGTATGGGGCTATGAGGACAGCAATGGCAAAGTCGATGATCACGAAAACAAAGTTCCCCCAAGTATGGAGTATCTGACTGCTGAGGTAGTTAGAACTTTTGAAGTTGCTTTTCCTGGAATTAAAGAGCAATGGGGGCGCCTGTCTTTGACTTGGGCCACTTCCTGCCCAGTGAGACATTTGGCTTGCCGTTCGTTCCAGATTTTCAGATGCGTTCTAACCTCTTTGGACCAATATATGCTGGGAGACATGCTTGCTCGTCTATCCAATACGATTGCAGATGAGGACACAGAAATTCAATCTTTCTCTATGGAGATTTTGACAACACTCAAGACGCTCATAGTCAAGCTGGACGCTGAAAAGCTCATCACATTTCCGCAGCTCTTCTGGACAACCTGTGCGTGTCTTGAATCTATCAATGAGCGAGAGTTTCTCGAAGCAGTAGAAATGCTGAATGAATTTCTTGGGAAAATCGATTTCAGGTCTCCTAATATCCGGAGACTGATTGCAGAGGGCCAGCCTGCTAGATGGGAGGGTCAATTTGAAGGTTTCCAACCTCTAATTCAGAAGGGCCTGAGGTCCTCCTTATGCTGGCAGCCGACTCTTGATACAATGGAAAAGCTAGTGAAGCTTCCAGCAGATAACCTCATCGGAGACGATAACCGATTGTTCTTTACATTGCTGGCAAACTTTCCTCGATTTCTCCATGAGCTCGATCGCGGTGGTCTGAGCCCAGAGGCAGTCAAGACTGCTAAGATACTATTATCGGAGTCAGACCGACAAGGACTTGAGGGCATTGGTCTCGTTCTGGATGAGCTTATATTAGAGAAATTTCAAAGTAGTGACGACTTTATGAGTCGACTCTTTGTTGGCCTACGCGATTACTACTTGCCCCACTTGGAGTTCAAGATGATTACCTTTTTGATAGGCTTGCTCACTAATTCGTTGTCTTGGGTCAAGGTACAGACGATGCGCATCCTCTGTATCGTCATTCCTGACATTGATATGCGTAACCCAGAGATAGCTGTGCATGGGTCAGATCTTATCTCTCCGCTGCTACGTCTTTTGCAGACCGAATTCTGCATGGGGGCACTCGAGGTACTAGACAACATCATGACGATGTCGGGAAGTCAAATGGACAAGCAACACTTGAGGATGAGCATGACGCGATTAACATCCAAGGCTGTCCGAAAGGAATATGAACGCACACAGAGTCTTTTTGGCATCCCAGAAGCGTCCGGATGGGCCATTCCGGTCCCCGCAAAGAAAACCGAGGCTACTAGAGCAAACATCCATGCAGCCTTCTACATGTGCCAGAGCGCAGAGGGCTCATCAACAGAAGCAACGCCTACTGCCGAGGTCGAATTTCACTCTGACGACTTCCCATATGGATATTTTGATGCTCCTGACCGGACTGAGACTATGCTTTCTGACGAAGGGCGTGTCGATACGCACCCAGGTGACCTGGTTACGAAGTTGGACAGCCTTGATGACTTCTTTGATGAGCCTTCGAGTCCTCATACTGATGACGATGGGCGCTCTTCCATGACGATCACTGAATTTGCCCCTGAGTCATTTGAGACAGGAACAGAACTGTACGATGAACATATTCTGCCAATATTGCATGAGGCTTCGAATAATACTGTGTTTCAAAATGGCTTCATTGATCGACCTGCGGGATTCTCTAGAGATCATGCCAATAACACTATGAATCCCGGTGCATTTACAGCTGCCGGCGCGATGTCGCCACGCCCTGGGCTTCATGCGCGATCTGTCACTTCACCGTCAGCACCTGCGTCTTCTTTCCCACATGATGCTGCTTCCGACGATGAATCTGTGGCCGGTGGTTTCTCTGATGCAGATGATGAGCGCCCAGAGACTGGAAACGCCGAAGAGGGGCTGTTTTATTTGGAAGGGTCCTCCAGAAACAATAGACAAGTATCTTCTGGACCAAACGCGCGTCTTCCAAGTAGGTCTCGGGAACGCGGACGAGATAAGCCGCCACCACAGCCTGTCCCAAAGATACCCAACAATCTGTTTGTGAAGAATATCCCTGGCCAAGGAGACGTCATTTGAGCCCTCGATGGGTGATATTGCTGTCATTATGTTTTGCAACTGAATTTACAGCTGTTCCTGCGTCAATGATGACTTGACACACTGCTGAGCTGGAATAAAGAGGAAAATGTACCTATAAGTCAATAACTACGAATACCCTTTTGATGAGCTTTATTTTTGGTACGGGCAATAAGTTCACGAGACCTGCCCAACAATAGGAGATGACTGGCCATGTAAAGTACTGGGATAGGGAAGCTGACCTAGTTTGTATTTATTTACTTATGATATGAAGATGGATATAAGCACAATTTGCGTTAGCAAAGTATTCTTCTCTTTGGAAGTTGAAGTGAAATATCAACTATGGCGCCATCTGAAATAGCAGCGTTTGAAGCACCGTAATCTCGTAATTTGCCCAGCAACGAAAGAAGCGAGGTATGGATGATTGGAGAGCAGGCACCTAGCCATGTTCATCAGACAATAGAGCCCTTTAGCATTGTTATTTCGCCACATCTGTGCGGTAGGATCATGCAATTTCGAGTAATTAGAAGCTTTCTTTCCAAGGTTACTTGTGAATACTTCTAAGCCTATCTGAGACGACAAGCAGCTGGCGATAGGAAGAATCTCCTAAATACAGCAAGTCCCTGGCTGGTATTGGGGGCTTCGAGCGTCGGGGCAAGGCAATAAGAATTGCGAATGGTATTGCGTACTGCCACGGTGTCTTTGGAGTTTCTGCGTTCTGGTGTCGCTTAGCTCTATGCTAGGAGTAAGCCTGCGGGAGCGGGCAGCATCAATGGAGAATATATATATATATACATACAAGCTGGGGCTGCTCCTGAAGCCTGAGAATATGTTTTCAGAATTTGTCATGGAAAGTAAGTTTTCTTCCTATTCTTGATGATCAGCCGCATTACGAATGATAATGCTATACTTGTGGCAAAGGATGTGTCTAATATATCATTCAGGTGCCTGGGATATTGGAGTACGCCTAGCTCTGTCCTGGTGGTTGCGCAAGCGTCTGCGAGATTTTGGTGTATTTGAAGTAAACAAATCTATGATTTATTCTGGTAATTTTGATATTAATTGATAGAATAATCATTGTACGTCATCGAATAAATAAACGCTATTGCAATTGATATAAATCCATAATGGGGGACTTATAACGGAGAGGTCCGCTTATTAACGTGTGGAGCCAATAAGAGCCCTGCGCAGAAAAAAAAAGGGAACTCATCAGCAACTTCGGTAATTGAATATGGTTGGCCTTCTCATCTCAAGTTGAACACTTGCCTACGTTCTTGGGCCGAGGCAGCCTTCGCAGTACACTAGACAATGCTGCGATGTAGTAATGGTCTATACCGCCCGTCAGTCTGTCGACCATTTCCACTATATAACTTTGCCATCCGGACACGCAGTTTCAGCAGCACGGGGCGGCGGCTGGCTGCTTCTAATCAGCCATCGCCAGATCTGTATCCAGAGGCGTCTTCATCGCAACACTCAAATCTCGCGACGTTTCTCGAGTATGCTAAACGCGTGGGATTGGACCCCAAGTCCACGGTCTATATCGGCACTCACTACGAGTATACCGTAGCTGAAAGTCTTGCGCGACATGGGTTCTCACTAAAGAGGATAGGTGGCGCCTCCGACTTTGGCACTGACCTACTTGGAACGTGGACTCCTCCAACAACTTCGCAAACGCTTAAGACCCTGATCCAGTGCAAAGGCGGTGTTCAGAAGACGGGGCCTCAATTTATTCGTGAATTAGAAGGGGCTTTTGTTGGAGCCCCGCCAGGCTGGAGAGGTGGTCCCGGTGTGGTCGCCTTCTTGGCGAGCGAAAGGGAAGCGACAAAAGGGGTGAGGGATGCCCTGGGCAGGAGTAGATTGCCGATGGGTTACCTTTGCTGCTCTGAGGATGGTCTCTTAAAGCAGATGCTCTGGAATCAGAGGGCGGAACAGGAAGGTCTACAAGGGTTTGGGGTTACCCTGAAGCGAAGGGTTGGCAAAGTCGTTGAAGAGCTGGTTCTCTTGAAGAACGGAAAACCTTTGCCGATGATTTAGAAGTGAACTTCTCAATTTGGGTGGCCGACTGAGATGGTTTAGAATGTTGGTCGTCGTTGAATGCTACACTCCTCTGTACAACATAAACTATTTGGACACCGGGTTGAAAACAAAAAATAAAGCTTATCAAACGTTACAATTAGATCCAGGAGGGCAGTTCACTTTATTTCCATAGCTTTCTTGTTCAACATAAAAAAGGCCACGAAGATGCCATATTGTGTAATGATTGTTCTGTTTGGAAGATGCCATGCCAGCGTGCAAGACTCTCAGTCATCCCAAATAGCAGCTTTAGCCTTCTCCGTCAGCTCGCGCTGTCTCGCCTCCTCAGACTTCTCTTGCTCCCTCCTCTTCTTCTCCTTCTCTCTGATGGATTTTTGATACTCCCGCTGCTCCTCCGTTTGTCTCGGCGCCTTGAGTCCTAGACCAGCTGCAATCATACGCCGGGCCACAGCATCCGTCTTCTCTGGCCGTTTTTCAGGCAGGGCGTTGCCAGAAGAGGAGGTCACTGGATCCAAGCTTGTCGTGGGTATCCATTCATGACTGACTTCATGACTTTTAGGAGATGCTGAAGGGGCTGGTGATTTAGAAATTTGTTCTTGCTCAGGCTCTTCTACTTCGACTTCTTCGTCAGAGACGTCTTCATCTTCCCAGGAGTCGGCAACGACCTTTTTGGACTTGGGTTTCGTCTTCATGCTGCTGGGTTCTTTGCTTGAGTCTATAGTGAGCTTTGATAGAGAAGAGGAAACATCGCTCTTATCAGTTGTAGCCATGATTGTGCAGTTCTAGAGGAAGGCCTGGAGGATGAGTTGAAGCGGGGACAGTAGGCGAATAGAAGAGAGTCCACAATGCGAGAGAGGAAAATAACCAAGGATTACTGAAGAATTGGTGAAACAATTATACGCAATCCAACGAAAAAAGCGGGCGCTGATTCGAAACTGCAGCTTGGACTGCAACTATAAGGCCATTGTTTTGTAGGATGCTTATAGCTGTTGGATTTCGTTGATGCGTGTCTTTGTAGGGACTGAGAGGAAAATGCGCGTTTGGCACCCTCGCTCCGGCCAATCGCGCGACTTTGGGTGAGCCGGGTGAGCCATGGGTGTGTGTCGCGCGGCTGAGTGAGCCAGGCATCCGTGCAGCTGTAAAGGAGGGCGGGGAACAACGCAACATGTTGAAGTCCGCACTCAAGTTGTTATGCAACCTTTGTGTTCTCAACATCGACCTTCTTCCGACTTATCCAATGCCTTCAATCTCATCTTCATTATATCCATCAATAGCTACGGCAGATGCGCGTGAGAATATGGGGAGGCTGAAAATTATGCATGGTCATTGAAACTCGTCTCGCTTACACGCTTGCCCTGAGAGAGCTCGACCGTCGAAACAATCCACAACCTGATTGAGACCACCTTTAATGGAGGGCATAGTAATAGCTTCTATTGCGCCATCTCTACCCTTCCCTTCGACCTGTATGTGATGACATCTGGGTCATACACATCGAAACAGCACAAATTGGCTCGGCAATAGGAAGAAGAAATAAAATACAGTTATCTAAAGGAGAACGAAAAGTGCAGAATCATTGCTTAAGCACTGAGGATACCTCTGGAACAAGCTTGCTGCGGCCTAGGACGGAGGCACGAGGCACAAAGAGCCATCGTCAGACACACGGACCATCGAGGTAATTGCGCGATTGGCCACATTTACACTCTCTCTTCACACGGTTTGCAGAGGCTAATGTTCTCTCTTAGGTGGGACAACCTATTTATATCGGCCGCGCTGTATCATACCAACCTGGCCTTTACTACCATTTCAGTTCGCATATGCTCCATCTACTCACATTAAACTTCGAAAACTTACTCTTGATCATCCCACTCAAGCAATTTCTGACAATAACATAATTACGAACTCCCTTGCTTCTCAATGTTGATGGTCTACGATTGAACTGCCATTCGCGCGAAGAAGCATGTCTCCCAACCATAACAGGGGGTCAGAGAAGCTGTCGCCATGCGATGAGTTCCCGAATTTTCCGCGTTTACCTCCGGAGATTCGCACGCTGATCTGGCGATATGCCGAATTACCGCGGATTTTTTTTGTCAAGCTTCTTTTCGCGGAACATTGCAAGGCAACGGGCGAATGCGAATACCCAGAGCATGAGGGACATTACCACGTCGGCAGTCCGGAAGAGAACCACGATTACAGGTATGTGCAAGGTCGCGACCCCCCTCCGTGCCATTGTGGTCCTCCGCGTCCAGTATTCACCAGGGCCTCGTTTCCCAGATTGCCCGGTCTATTTCTTGGCCAGTGTCCGTTGGAGAATTTCATGGGTATGTGGGTAGGCCCTGGAGGAAGGGAGCAGGCACTATGGTGGAACAAGGATCGCCCAACCGGGACTCTCCCCTCTACCCCAGCTGTCGTTTCCAGTGTTTGTCGTGAAGCCCGAGACGTTTACTTGAAATCCAAACTTACCATCCCCGTGCTTCAAGAATTGCCAGATGAGGCTCTCTTGTATCGCCAAGGATTTTACTGTGGAGCCGCACCTGTCTTCATACAAAACGAGGAGCCGTTAGATGAATATAGGAAGTCGTGGCCATCACTTCACCTTAACCCGATTTCGGACCTTTTATGCCTACAAATGGATATCGAACTGTCGCCATCTAAGCATCTATGGCTTGACCCTAGCTTTAACCAAATAAAACAACTAGCTGTCCAGTTTCACGGCCCAACGACACGAAATTGGTGCACTTCATGCAGAGGCAGGAGAGATGGTGGGCCTACGGTTCATCAGACTGATTGCGCTGAGCGGGTTGAGTCTTGGGACGGTGCCGAAGACGCTACTGACAAATGGTCGTTCTTGACCAGTATGCCGTTCCTCATTGGAGAGCGCCAGAGAAGAAATCAAATGAACCCTTCGTTATCTCAGTATTCGGGTACGAGTCACGTTGTCTTTAAGAAGCATGAGATACATATACAGTGGCACCCTGAATGGCAGGTTGATTATGCTGCCTTGTATGCTTTCTCTCTCATTGCATTCGCCTTGCCTGATCCAATTTGTCAACACTTCTTATTCGTTGGTTAGTTATTTCATTACAGAAGTAAAGGGCCCCTGGCGCTCTGTGGACTTCCTCTCCAGATGTTGTGCACCAATGCCTCAGAAGCTCCGGGCAAGGGAGCAGAATCTGCCAAGAATATGTTGTGTGTGCGAATGATAAGCCAGGTATGATATGTGTCCCTGATCCTTCCAACTTTGGTTGATACTTTCTAGAATACAGAGAAACTCGATGAAAATTGGGTTGGCTGCCTTATCCCATCGAACCTTTGGGAGAATAACCATTACAGAGCAGAGCAACACAATGAAACCGCCCCTCCATTTCATTCAATCGAAAAGACACCCGATAATAAATTCTATTATGTGGCGGTGTCTGAGTCTTGGGTCTCAGTGCTAGAGGTACACGACTTCGTATTAACATCCGATGAAAAACTACAGCACGATATCGCGGAGCCTAGGGAAGCAGATATACTTTTCCATGGAGCTCGGGAAGCGAAATTAAAGGCTTCTCAGAGCTTCCTTCGAAATGCTGTTAATGGTGTTTCGTTAGGGCGCCGCTATAGCCTTGACCGATACTACCGGGGCATTACCCGTAATCGGCGCTTGCTGGCGCCAATCGAGTGGGCAATCCTAACACGCGATATACTCGTTAGTCTGCATTATCATACGGCTTGGATGATTGAATAACAGCGTCTAGGCTTGCCCGGGTGATATCTTTGACCTCTTCGTGCTCTGTTACCTTTTCCTTTGCCTGCTTGGTATCGGTGATCTGCACAGTGCGGCCGCATCGGAGATTCTTGAAAGACACAGGGAGGCATGGGTTAAGCACGTTCGAGAACTGGGAAAGGAGAACACAAGGCAAGAGGCAGAGAATGCAGAATTGGAGATGCATAAGGTGGCACTATTTCGCGGAATGCTCGAATGGGCCAATGGGAGGAGGGACGTCTTTCAGCAACGATGGGATTTAAGAAGGTCAGTAAACAACATCTAGCTGCTGTTGTTAACTCACTCGGCATGGACTTTGGGAAACCAGTCTCGTTCGAAGGCTTCAATGCACCCAAAATTGAAAAAGCTCTCTTGAAACACTACACAGAGTCAGACATATCGAAACTGAGAGAGATACACCACAATGTGCGGATCGGTTTTCCGGGAGAAGTGTATGAGACTTTTCCAGCTACTTTAATCCACTCGCTTGCGTTTGAAACGGTGATTTCTGTCCAGGGATTGATGTATGCCCAATCTTATAAGATATTTCTCTTATTTGGTATCAGACTGACGCGCAATAGATTAGAAACATATCGGCACAAGCCGATGCTAAAACAGCCACAGAACAACTTACGGCTTCTTCTTTGCCACTGCTGCGTTGCACGCTGTGACTATGGAGCGATACTCCATTTCATAGATTCGCAAGACCGTTGGATTCTTCAGCAGAAGATAGTTGAAGAGTTACGGATGGCTCAGAATGCGGAGCAGGCCGCCTTGAACCTGAAAACTTGGCTAGCCCTTGAGCTGTTATCCTCTACTCCATATGTGACCAGCCTAACCTATAAGTGCCATGTAGAGGACTTCATTTGGCTCCTAAATGGGAATGAGCTTGCAAATCGACGAGCAACATTAGCACAAATGCTCTTGTCATTTGGACGTATGCTGTGTCGCGTGGAGGCTCTTGACTTTGTCCTATCTGTTAACGGCGAGGAACCTCCCCAAAACGGAACGGACTGGCTGTCAGACCACTTCTGGGACTACAAGATCTCCCATAATCAGACTATCGACGAGGCTATCGAAAGTACGCGGCTTCATCTCTCTGAAGGGCTGGAAGTTTTGGTCCATTCGTGGCTTAGAGAGGACCGCGACGAAGAGGCACTAGATTCCACTGACGGACCTATCGCGGGAGATGCTCAAGACTGTAAACTGAGTCCCAGCACACCCAAGCACACAGAAAAACGAGAACTTTCCAGCCCGTACTGTCCAAGAGCAGCGAAATGCCCGTCGCTCCTGGATACCGTGTGAACCGTCAAGATTTGCGAGCCAAGGATGTTGGATGGGAGCAATTGTCTGGGTGGAAGGCAAAATTGGAACGTGTGCCTTGAAATTGGGTTGAGTTTTATGTAGAAATAGCTATCACGATATCTTATTATCTTTAGTATATTAGTGTATTATGGAGAATAGTTACAGTAATATGTCTTCTCTTCCCAAATACGATGCCTCCTTGTTTACTCGTCCTAACATCCGCTTCAACTAGAATACGAGAAGATGCCACCACGCCCCTTAACGTCCTAAAACGGAATCTCGTGCAGTGTTACGCCTTCATAAAAGGCAAGTTGACGCTAAGAAGAGACATAAATACTGCAACCCCTTCGCGAGCCTGAACCTCGTAAACATTTTGTCATTAATTACAACCAGACCAACTTCATTCTACCGCAATATTGCGCCAACATGAGCTTCCACCTACCCGAAGAACAAAAGGTATGGCTGCCTGCTACTTTATATTGTGGATATCTACAGTACTCTGTTCGTCGGTGTCTTCATGCCAATACCAATCTGGAACACCACAACAGACAATCAGAATGGATTTACCTACATCACAGTCTTCAAGCAACATGCAGATATTACCTAATAGCTTTACGCTTTCTCATCTTACAGTCTGTTCCCTCCTTAGCGTCTGATAACGGTCTTCCCCAGAGCCCTCGAGAAGACCGTTCAGTCTGGGAAGATATTTGCGAGCTTGAACTTCAATTTCGGGGACAACCATGGTTCGAGCAAACAAAACCCCTCATTAAAGGTCCACAGAAGTACTCGATTAAAGAGATTGCCACCAAGTTGCTACGCTATGGGTCGTCCTTCACAGATATTCCTCATCTTCCACAAGAGATGGAAAACAATTTGCTTTCACTTTCCTTGTACGGCGCGCAGGTGGTAGGATGCCTTGGCCTCGATTTCCCTAAAGAATGGACAGAAGGGGAGGATATGACAGAGTCAAAGTTACGGATTGTTTTAGCCTCTATAGCGCATGCGGCAGAGAATTGAGATGGCTTAGGGTACAAGCCCGTCAAATGAGGATTGGGGGCTTCCATATGAAATAGGCAATAAATTCATTTATTTAGATTGACATTTTATCTTTGTCCCTGTTGTTACACAATGCTAGAACTTCCTGAAGTTCAGCGTTATGGTAGTCTTGCCCAGCTGGAGAATACTCTAGGCATGTCAATTCGCTTTCTCGTTGTCACTATATCGTCACGAATCAGATGGCTGGTATTCCAAAGGTACTGTCGACAGTAAATTCCATGCCTCGCCCGCTCGCGGCCACAAGGAGCGAGGTTTCTCGACGTTGTAAATATAATCCCTATACACATGCTGCCTTATCCATGTCTAGGACTGAAGAAACTCCCTCTGGTAGGAGTATGCTTTCAAAATTCGATCTATGACATAGATTCACCCATCTACTAAGTAGCAATAAAGGAATTATGTGCGCGATGTGGTATATTGCTTTATTGCAAGACTCTATATTTATAGAACCCCGTGAAGCTATGGAAGTAACTGATATATCCGTTGTGTTGTAGACAAGCTCGGCTAATATGCCATCGCCGACGATGAAACCATCAGCACTTTTATTTCTCTCGCCTGCGATCACCGCAATTCTGAATTATCTTCGGTCGAGGACTGAGTTTGCAAGGCTCCCCTCTTTTCTTGCGTAGATATATTGCCTGGGTCGTAGACTTTTTAGCAATAACCTTATAGGTCGGGCATTCTATCTCTTTGTCTCCTTCGTAACACATATCGGTGCTTATGGCTGTGTTGATCTACCAAGTTGTTAGTGGATGGGGATCTGCCACGCTTTCCTGCTGGACGAATGCGCAAAGTGGGTTTGGACACGCTTTACTAACCTTCTTTTATTTGTAGACTAGATGCTTGTGATATAGGTAGGAGAGCGTGCCTGACATCTCGATAGACGGGCAGGGAGCTCTTATACTTGTTGACCTGGATTTGTATTGGGTTAAACCTAGTATCTTTGCCATTTCAGGAGATCAAGGCGACAGGGGGGCGTTGCACAGGTATGAGAGAACTACCTTTACAACTAGGTAGGGAGAAGTTCGGAGTTCAACGCAGTCCCTAAACGGCTGTCTGGTAGCTATTCAACTTCCCTTTAACCTCATCACCACCTCGACGAGGGCCTTGCGCCCTCTTGATCCAGAATAATCAAGCTTCTGACAAGCTTACTGACCCACCCCAATCATATTGCAGCCTTCAACCGCACATCTAGTTACCTCTTCTCATTGCCGATGGTTCATCTTCTTCGCCACCTTCGGCAGCTTTCTCGCCCAGAACGTCCGTCCCGACTTTGAGCTTACCCAGTAGAAGCACTGGGTTTCATCCAACATCTGCTCTACCCATTCCTTCAACTCCGTCTTGACTTCCTTACCTTCTGGGTTGCCGAAACAGATCGTTCTTTTGTGTCTATATAGTTCGACCCAATGAGAGTTGCTTGAGTTGGACTGTACCGAGATTGTTGCAGTAGACTCTGGGGTATGTCGAGTGGCATCATAAGAGGCCCACTGCTTAAATGCCTGGCCTTTTTGGGACTTAGATGGTGGGCTGACCGATTGTCTCGGCCGTTTGGAACGCGCTCGTTCGGTACTAATAGACGTGAAGCTCGTAAAGCTCATTGATGGATCATTATTATCTAAGGTCGTCGACGCTTGGCTAAGATTTTGCGAGTCATTCTCCGCATGTAGATACTTGGGTATGCCGGCAGCCACAATATCGTCGTAGGCAGCGTAGTTGCTAGTCTCCGCAACATATTGCTGAAGTGTATTATTAGCATCTTGCCAGTTATTATTGTCGATATAATTATCGGAATCGGAATCGGAATCGCAATCATCGGCTAGGATCTTGCTAGGTGCTTCGATAACTTTATAAGCAACAGCCCCAGCTTGAGATGCTTATATATTTGCAGCTTTAATAAAGTTATCTCGATGCCGTTTCGCTAAGTCCCTGGCGTTCCTAAATGCGGCGGCTCTGCGCCGGAATATATTAATATTGCCAGTCATTCCCCCTTTTATTATAAGGAATAGAATAAAAATTAAGGTTATTTAATTTATTAGAAAGAAAATTATATTAAAGTCTAGGGCTTTATTTTAGGCTGTATAAAGCTTTATTAAGCTTTAAAACTAGTTTATTATTTATTTTATTTTTATTTTTATTTTTAATATAAATATTATTTATATTAAAATTAGTTTTATTTTCTTTATTATATCTATTTATTATATAATTTT